>JAKLMZ010000069.1:0-55003 GCA_022813185.1 Floridaphiala radiotolerans | reverse complement strand
GGTAACTAGTTTGTGACGCCTCGCTTTAGGGTAACCGCTCGTGACGTAGCGTTCCCCCTAACTAGCCAGGTAACAGGAGGGTGATCACTTGTGTTTGTAGGGTATCCTCTGGTAACTAAGGCGCCTAGGGAGGGGGATAGTTGGTGGAAACCTACAAGGTGCTTTTTCACGTCGAGGTTCTATCTTCTCCACAAAACCAAGTTATAACAATATATAAAACCTAAGCTTAACTATAGTAGTAGTAAGGTTAGTATATCTTAAGCAACTATAGATAATAGTAGCCGTAGTTTTTTTAGTATTTATTTTCTTTTATAAATAGTTTACTAATAAGGCTATTATAAGGTTTTTAGGTAGTTTCTATATATTTTCTTTAGTATTCTATTATATAGTAACTTAATACTAATATTATTCCCTACTAATAGTAAACTAATATACTAAACTAGATTTAAAGATAACTATATACCCTATAATAAGGAAATATAAATATATAATAGTAGATATAACTAGTATATAGTAGGTAGTAATATAAACCTACTATATAAGGGCCTTTACTAAGAAGGTATAACTTAATATATTAGACTCCTAATATAAAATAGCATATTAGAAGTAAAGTGGGAAATAATAATTAATAATAGAATATATACTACGTAAAATAGAAAGCTAACCTTAGTAAGTATATATAATAGCTATAATATAATATTAAAGTATACTATATAGCTTTTAAGTAAATTAGTAATAATCTATAAAACTAAAACTAAGTTTATACTAAGGACTAATAAATAGTACCTTATAAAAACTTATATACTAACTAAAAAAAATATTAGTATATTCTATATATAAGTATAATTAATTAATACCCTAGCTAATTTCTAGTAAGCCTATAATAATAATAGCTAATAGTCTATAAACTAGAGTTATAAGGAAACTATTTATTATAACTTTCTTATAGCTTTATTCTATATATATATTAACTATATCTTAGTAATATTTAGTAATATAGATATAGTATTAGCTAATCCTTAGTAAAAGTTAGTAACTTATAATAATATAGTTTATTATTCCTATTAGGTAACTAACTATATATATACCTACTTATATATACTTCTAAGTAGTTAATAAGGATAACTACTAATAAGGTAGTAAATAATTAGTTTATAAGCTTAAATATAATAAAGTAATATAATAATATAACCTATTAAGCTAATAAGTTCTATAGTAATATAGATACTATAAGTATAGCTAGTATAAGTAAAGTAAAAGTTATTATATATATATATATATATATATAAGCTATACTTTACTTCTTGTAGTAATATGTTTTAGTAGTAAAACTATACTACTACCTATACTTAAGTCTAATATAGAGGTAAACTTTATAACTTCTATATTAATATAAGAACTAGAATTATAATTACTAATAAAAACTAGATCTTAAAGAAATATTTATAGCTTTTAGTATATTAAAGTTATATATTAGTATTAATAATATAGGAGGTACTATAATAAGTACTATATAATATATAGTTATAAAGCTTTACTTTCTAACGCGCACTAATAACACATAATTTAATAACTTTTACTACTTACACTATAGCTTATACTTGTGTATAACACTATATATATAGTCCATATATACTAAAAGTTATACCTAATTAGGTACTAAGGCTAATATACCTTGATCAAGTGATATATATATATAAAATAAGTATTATTAATTTTATTTTAATTTAGAAAGTTTATACTATTTTTATTTAAATTTCTTACTAAATTCAGTACTAAAATAAATAGTACTATTTTAACTCTTTTAAAAGTAAACTCTTGTAGTTATTTAAAGTAAGAGTTATAAAAGAATTACTATCAAATTATTAATATTAGAAGTATTTATTTATATACAAATATATATCATGTTCCTTATATTTTACTATAGGGATTAAAATATAATACTAATGTATATAAGTACTAAGGCCCTAATAGCCTTAGTGCTAAGGATATATATAAAGATATACGTATTATACAATAGTAATATTATAGTTATAATAGATACTAGCTAGCAAAAGGAACTAGATACCCGCGTATCGCAAACAAGGGTTTTGCTAGCGTTACGCTTGGATTTCTCCCAGGAACCTATGTACAATTAGTCTATATAAACTCAAAGGAGGGCCAAAATAGACTCCAAATAGAATTAATAATAATAGATACTAGCTAGTACTGGCTAGTACTAAAACTAAGCTATTTTACTAGATTAATTAGGGGAAACGAAAACCACCAGAGAGTTCTTATAAACTAACTTTTCTCTCCTTGATAGATTCTACTGAGTAAAGCAGCCAATAAAAGCTGGTTTGCTCAACGGTGTCCCTTACAGTAGAACGGGATCCTGCCGAGCTAGGCAAGGCGTAACAAGCCTAAGTGTGTCCACATAACCTCACCTACAAGTACACAAACATTTACAGTATTCTGTTAAGGCAACTTACCTGCGTTCCCGAACCACCGCCTGTGCTAGCACAGCGTGGACAAGGTCTCCACGCACCTCGCAACCCGCATTATCTATTTGCAAGTCACGATTAAGCAAAGGTACCCGATCTCGGTCAGAAGCTCTGAACCTGTGGGACTGCGCTCTCAGAGCGCTCCTCTTCGCCTTTTGTGGTCGACATCATATCGTCAGCACCCCTATGATGCCTGCTGTCACTGCCAAACGGGATCAATCAGCCTCAAAATCACTCCTGAATTCAACCAGTACAACCACCGCGGGAAGAATGCATTCCAACACGGCAGTGGCTGGTAAAGGTGCGGAAAGTGCCAGGAGGCCGTTTCCATCTGCTTCGGATGGCACTGCTGCCCAAAGGTAAGCGGCATCCCAATGCATAGGTCGGCATCTCTTACTTGCTTCTGTCACATTTCTACCCTCAAGGAGTTGCAAGTTTAAAGCCCAATTCAATGTCATGCTGTCTACTATCTTCGGTCGCTTCGCAGAGCTGACTGTTTGGTCATGCACAGAAGAAATACTGGCAGCCGGGCATGGGCATCTGGCCCTAACCCTACACAACAATCCGCCAGCTCAGATATTGTCAATTGCGACGTCAATACGGAGGCACAAAAAAGCGGCGGGACACATATAATAACCAATGGCAAACAGATTGTTGCTCCCGAGAGCTCCGCTAACGATCGCATGCTGTTTCTCTTGGCCAACTTCACAGTAGGTGAATCGATCTTATGGTGCAGCTTGAGCCTAATCTAAATACAGGGTCTTACTGCTTTTGTCACAACCAAGGGCGGCGAGAGCTATCGGGGAATTTTCACAGGGAGTGTGACGGAGCCCGGTTTCTCAAGGTATACTCTCAAAATGGTCAAGAGGATACAACTCCAGCCCCAAAACGAAAGCGATATTCAGGCGGGAGATTGCATTGGGACTGGAGAGGATCATGTGATGTCGTTCGACGTCCATGATGTTTCGGAAATCTCTTGCTCATCGATTTTGGCGGAGAAAAGCCATGCTCGCGCTCACAACGGTGAGCGTCATGATCCTGTACCCTTTCTTGCGGCTGATCATTTGCTAGCATTAACAGGCTCGTTCATGACGGATGTAGATATCAGTGGGAAACTTGCAATGCGTGAGCGTAATTTGCAGCGATGGGAACCAGCGAACGACTTTTCCACGGATCTTGGCCTTGGCGATTCTGGCAATGTGGCCTGGGATCAGTTTGAAACCAACGAGCGGCTTTACGGAGTCCGAACTGACTATGATGAGGCTATGTACACGACAACTATAGATCGCAGCAATCCACAATACCGCGAGAGACTAGCTGTGGCCGAACGGCTCGCAAAAGAGATTGAAGGTAGTAATACCGCAAATGCCCATGTTGCAGAAGAGAGAGGTTTGGCAAGCTCTGACTCAGGTGGACTTGACGAAGAGGAGAAGTACGCAGTATACTGTCAGTTAAAGCGCGTTCGTGCTGACGATCGTGTAGGTACAGCGGAGTACGTCGAGACAACGGTCATCGCCCAGTGGGACAGGATAAAAACAGCCTTCCAGCCCAACGAATCCCCGTGTCGCCCTCCCAAAGTTATGTACCTCTTCCCAACGGGCCCAACACTTCTCTGCCGGTGCCCAGCAATGATGAGACGATAACCAACAGAGTTGCGGGGATAAATGGTACAGCAGATCCCATCACTTCCGAATCTTCGTTAGAACATGATAGTCTCGGACGCTTGCAGGGAGCAAGCACGCAGAGTGCGAATACCTTGCAGGCGCCGGTGCCGGGACATGTCTACCACGGTTCCAAGCTAGACATGACTTTGGCTTCTGCGGTAAGCTCAAAGAATCTGTCCGAATCAAACTCAAAACGGACGGTTTCGAGTCAGCCTAGTTCGCTGCCAAAGAGGGCTGCCAAACCTGAGAATGCAACTGCAAGCGTGGAGCATGACCTACTGGACTCTTTTAAGCAATTCTCAGCGAATGAGAAGATGCGAGTTCAAGAACGCCAACGTAGCATTGCCCGACAAGACAAGGCTGTCAAACTCAACGATCTAAAAAAATTTTCGGTAAATTTCAAGTTGAACACACCTGTGCCGTCCGATCTGATTCCTATACTTGCCAAAGACAAGAGCAAGCAGGAAGCTATAAAGGAAAAGGCGCAACGGCAGGTTGAAGAGTCACAGAGCATACCAGCTAAATCTGTAACGGCTGCAGAAGATATCCGGGGGTCTCGGCCAGTGCTAACAGTACAAAGTGGGATGGACGCGGCAGATGCCCATTTGCTTGAGGGTCAGGTTGCACCCCGTGTCCGTCAAGACCCGGACGCCCTACTCGGTCATACTGTCCGTAAGGAGAAAACCAATCACTCGCACGCCTCAGTAGTGACAGTGCCACCTAACGCGCTAGGGTCTTTGACAGATAGGCTTCGCGAAAATCAGCTGCGGCACAAGGCTGGACAAGCTAATGCTAGCGTCTCTCCTCCGACGCCTATACTGCATGACCAACGAACATCGGGAACACGGCATCTTTCAGTCGGCTCTCCCCCACCACTGCCTACATCGGCTGTAGCTACTCGGCTGAACGTCCAGGCCTCTGAATTCAAGCCTACTTCGTTCGTACCTGTTGCAAGCCGGAGCGCCAGTCCCAGCTCAAAGGCAGAGGTCAATGCCCGTATAGAACCGTCTGCAACACCCGTTGCTCACTATTTTCTTCCCAACGACCTCGATGTTACCGCAGAAAGGCGTGACTTCTCTGATGCATTTGATACCTTGAGACGGCTCAAGGACGAGACAGAAGCTGAAAAACGAACCAGAGACTTTGCTCAAAACGGTGGCATCCCTCAGGCTTACCGAACGCCGCCTACCTGGGAGATATTAGAAGCCAATAGGGACAAGACGTTTGCCGATGTATTTGACGGCTTGCACTCACAGAACACAGCCGTGTCCCCAGGACATACCATTGGTAACACTCAGCTCTCAGGACACCACCAATATCCTGTGCCCTTTCAACAGATTGGACATAACATTCCCCATTCACATACGCCTGGACAGACACCCCGTCATCAACACGCTCAGCCGCATCACTCTGGAATGGGTCCCTTCACATACGAAGATCAGCGAATGCAATTCTCCGCGTCAACGCCTTCTGTTCAGCCTTCGCCACGCATGCAGCACAACATTCAGCATTACAACGCTCCTTTGGGACAGCCAATGCAGGTTTACAGCCAAGGCATGCCTTTCAATGCAAGCCCGCATGCCGTCCCTCCTAGACCGGTTGGCGGTACGGCACCCTACTTGCACCAACAAAGTCAGGCAATGGGAAATCATATGATGAACACAACATCGACTGTCCCCTATATGGGCTCACCAGGTCCCAGTCAGATCTCCATGTACGCGTCAAGCGGTGCGAGTCCTTTTCCTGTCGCAGCTGCACCACATGGCTTGACGTCGACAAACAGTTTCCCCAGTCCACGGCCAGCACCGATAATGAGTCATCAAGGGTCACAACAGGGGAATCCAGGGCAATCGATCATGTACATCCCTGGGCAGGCGGGAGTACAAGTTTATGCACCTCATAGTCACAATAGTAAGTACGGCAGGATCGATCTACTGCTGCTTCAGCTTTCTGATCAGACTTCCCAGGTATACCCGGAAGAACAGGGTATGTGCAAGTGCCGCAACCACACCAACCACCATTTACTAGTCAGCTGTATCAACCTTACCATCACTTGCAGCAAAACCATCGCCTACCTTCAAACGGAACCTACCATACAGTTACTCAGAATGTGACCGTGGCCCCACACACATCGCCTTCTGCCCAGAACGGCGGACTTGCAGAAAGTGGAGACTAAACCAGGACTATCAGATGGCTTCAGAGCCATTTCAAAAACAGCAAAGATTTGACCTTCTGGTCTTGCCATACTTCAGCGCATGGTGCCAAGACTCTGCCTGTGTCTGAACAAAGCACGCAGCTTCGTAACCGTCGTGCCGTATCGACTAGACAGCTGATGTATCAGTCGACCCGACTTGTCTGCCCGATGAAGTTGGCAATGGGTCTCTTGAGCGATATGCTCTTACCTTCCTCTCTTAGCATTACCTAACCACGAGCCACGAAGCTTTGGAGTCGTTGGGTCAATGTGGCTTGTCATCTGATGCTAGAAGATGCTAGCGCTGTCGGAGATTGTGAGAAGGGGAAGGAGTAATGCTTGAAGTAAGCTTTTTGGACGTATCAAAGATCAATTTTGGAAGGACATACATGATTCTCCCCACATGTATCTCTCACATGGTTTTTTGACGAGGTTGCGCTAGGTCTAGCGTAAGGGTTTATTAGTCACTATTATATAGTATATATATAGCTATATTATACTTATAATCTAAGAAAGACTTAATAATTATCTTTATTTTATACTAAACTTAACTATATATATATATATATATATATATATATATATATATATTAGAAGAGTAAATTATTTTATTTATATTTTTCTATACTATAGCTATTATTACTAATAAGTTTTATATACTTAATCATTAATCTATTATTAGTTATAGAATACCCTTTAAATATGAATAATAATATAAAGAAAAGACCTTTAGTACTTAATAATACATGAAGAATTTTTAAACTAAATTATAATTATTATATATTTAGAAGATTTAATATCATATTAAATATAATACTAATATAATAAACTATTAAAGTAAACTCTTTATATAATACGTTTTAGGTCATAAGTTTATTAAGATTAATATAGTACTCTTTCTATCTTATATATAGTAGTATACTATAATATATATCTATTATTATTAGCATTACGCGATATCAATACTATATCAATTACCTATCCCCCTACTTCCTTCGGCTTCTATGATTTAGAGAAGAACAGTATGGGCTCTCGTTTATCGGTTGCGAAGGGACCGGCGGGAACTACTGAGCACTCCGGAGGTCTTCACCGGAGATATACAATTAACTCAAGGGTGTGCTGTTCCCTCGCGATAGGGATATCTTGCGTGCTTTACGTTGGTAGGTATATTTTGCTGACGTCGGCAGACCAT
Source organism: Floridaphiala radiotolerans (assembly GCA_022813185.1). Lineage (NCBI taxonomy): Eukaryota > Fungi > Ascomycota > Dothideomycetes > Floridaphiala > Floridaphiala radiotolerans. Next base: position 47,473 of record JAKLMZ010000069.1, on the reverse strand, counting down.
CACTGCTCCTCTGGCAGCGGCCACCATGGCAATCTTGCTCTTTGTGTATGCTCGAACCAGCATTCAGGCTGCCAAGCGGAACGCCAAGAATCATCGAGATGTTGACGGAGGCCAAATCAACTGGCGCAACGAGTCGTTACGGCGTCACGGACATTTGAATAAGGTTGAAAACGGGAATATCGTTAGGGATCTTCTTTCAGGTCCAAAGATCCAAACGGACACCAGGCCCACGATGTCCGATAAGGAACACAAAGAGCTGTCTCCAGACGACCAGAGGTTACGTGCGCGAATGGTAAAGAGCGTCTGAACGAGGAGTGGCCTCTGCGTAAGATTTCAGGTCTCAGGCATCTCGCTACCCCATATTCATGGTCAATTCTGGCTGAAGTGTCTGCCTTGGAATATCTCCGTAAATTAAGTCTGTACTTTCTTCAATCAGGTAGAGTGCATAGTATTTGTAGCCGGCCGTTGCTTCATCACCTCTAGTCTTCTTGCATGCTTACCGAATCTTGGCATCGCAATGCTCATTTTTAAGAAATCAACCGTCCCTTATGAAGTCTCGCTTCCATCAGGGGCGGCATCAGGGCTTTTCTTAGGAATACACACGATTGAAATGCCCCAGCGTTCTAACGGGGAAATTGAACATTCGAAGCATTACTGCATTATGTAATGGGTGTTGTTTACGACGAGCTTGTACAAGATTGCCGCCGAACAATGTGTCCGTCGCTCCATGGTTTCCGAAGTTGCGTTGTCATATTGTTCCATTGGCAGCTTCTCAGGATGTGCCTGCAGCCTACGGAGCACCTCCTTGTCTACCCTGGTCCAAGCAGAACTTCACATGACATCCAGTCCATCAATATAGCTACCTAAGTCATCGTCTTATCCACCGTGCTACGTTAGTACCAGGACAAACCGGTTTGCTCGACAAGACATTCCCATAATTGTTCGTTCTTAATCTAAGCAGGTAGCGGTCACGTTGCGGCCTCTGTATCTGACACGCGTCCATAAAACCTACAGCAACACGAACTTGTTCGGCCATAAACGGATGGCTACTCATCGACCGTGTTCAAGTAGTGATCTAAGAACAAGATAATGAATCAGCGTCGTGTATCAACCAATATCGATAAGACGAGAGCCTAGAAGCAAGCGTGTTCATGACAAGGTTAATGACCTGATAGTGTTAGTAAACGCTGAACTACACGGAACCTACACAAGAACATTTAGCCAGCCTGCCAGCCTCTCCCAATTTTTCGTTGCCACAGCCATATTAGCTAATATATGTGGAATTCTTTGATGTTAATGTGCAACGCTAACGAGCTAGCTACAAAGATACCTGCTCATTTTGTAAGCTCATTGAAGGTTGTTAATGTAGATACGTACGATTTTAGTATCATAAAAGTACTGGAGCGTTCATGATAGCTGTCTCCGTCGAGTTATAAGCTCCGCCTGTTATTGACTGGATCTTTCCAAATTTAAAGGAACCACACTGTTTCTAGGCAGGAATATAGGCTTTGAACGTTCTCTCGCCCATGAATCTGTACATATTTTACTACCTGGACGTGCAGATATTACTATTACACAAGCGTTTGCTTGTCCTAAACACACGAAATCGGTTCTAGAGAGACCAGGAGGAACACGAACACCCGACCGATATTCAACGCTTACGAAGACTGCGTTGATGTCGGGCAACAGATCGACTTCCCCCATGGTATCAAATGCAGACTTGGATATATCAACTGCTAGGCGCATAGCAGAGCTTCAAGTACAACACCTGTAGCTGGTTAGTTGCAACGCTTCTATGCCACCCTTCATCAGTAGGAGTTGCACTAGAATATTATTCGAAGGGATTTGCGTGCCAAGCAAGAGTTGCCGCCCTTTATTATACCGTAATGTTCGTCCAGGAAAAACAAGTATATTGGAAGACTGTTAGATAGCACCTTCAGAGACTGGACTGGAGGGAAGTATGACAATTCTGCGTTCTATAAGGGAAGTCGAGTTAGCGAACCACAAAGATCGGATCGGACACCAGAAGTAATGGTCGTGGACTACTACACAGTGGACTAAGTAGGACATTTGTTTCAAAACACTGACAGAGACAGGGGGGTTTTCAGGCGAGGGATACCTCCTACGCAAGCCTTCAATCATAAGCAAGGGGGCTAACGGTATAATTAAGCAGGAACCATGACTACGAAATCGATGTTGAGTGTCCTCCAAAGATGGAATTGTCAATTGGAGGAAAGACTAGATAGGGTGGCGGGTGCGGAACCTCTCAATCTACGTCTGCGTCTGCGCTGGTGGCGTTTTAATTATACATGTTGTGGTAGGGGATTAGGAAGGGAGGGCGTTCATGCTTTCTAGTGTGCCCAAGGATGTCTTGGTCCAATAGATCATTACGAATTCCGAAGGGAGATCGAGAAGCTGTAAGCTTTGGAAAGGAATGGACATCCAACTCGCTAGAAGCCTCAGAAATAGGCTCCGCTCCTTACAACGAATAGCGAGCGATCCAATTCAAGCGCGCAACAATCGAGATGGAATGTGCATTACAATCTCCGGGGTATTCTAGGCTGGCATAATGGCCTTTGTTGACATCTTTCAGCCGGAATCAACGTAGCTTGTTGCATAGCCTAGGCGAATCTGACAAAAACAAAGGCCGCCTTTGGCTATCGCAAGTCAAACGAGAGACGTTGTCGGGTTTGGCCAAAAGGCGACGTTCTTCACGAAGTGACGGGCAGACCTGCAGAAGGGGAGGCAGCAATTATTGCCCACGTTGCATATTCCATATCGGTCGCCCGGTCTGCCAAAAAGACGACAAGAAGCAATGCAAAGCCTACTTTACCTTTCCCGCTTCCAAAGAAACGCCATGCTGGAAAGTCAGAACTCTATGTGGTATATAACAGAACCAAAGTCAAAGAAAAGAAATCTGTGAAAGGCCGCTGTAGGATGGGATTCGAGGTGTACGAGAAACGAACGTTGACGCCACCATCATGTAGATTACCAGAGCCGCAACATGGCTCCTGATCTGACCTCGTGACCCGTAGAGGAGACGGAAAGTTGTGATGATGGTTGAGTTGATTTTGCAACTCAAGGGAGCATAGGTATGAACGGGAAAATTGCGGTGCTGGCGGAGCTGTGATGACTGTGCTCTTCAAAAAAGTGCGTTTGACAGAACTACAACAAAGGCGAGCCCCGACAATGCCCCAAGACTAGAAAGCCTAGAAGCGGACCCAACGCCTGTAGGCAGAGCGGCTGTAATGTTGACAAAATTCGGACCACAACCGACGTTAATCTGTTGAGCCGCCGGACCATACAGAGGCGAGACAGGTTGGCTGGAATTCGCAGCAGCAGCGCTGAAAATTGCCATCGTATTTTGCAGACAAGTATTGCAGGTCGGGCGGGCACCGCCAGGTAGAGACAACCCCAAGGGTAGATAGTAGGGATAGCTATCAGTCGTAGAGGTCTGATTTGTTACTGCATTTGCAAAACCTGTTACTCGTTAGCTTTGAAACCAGTTCTGTGCAGATCGTGTAAGCGGGCGCTGTTTACAGTAATTGCCGCTCCCGTCTTTGAGACAGCCGGCATGATACAAAGCTTGATAAGATGCAAACCCAGAGTAAGCTTGGATGACCATGGGCTGTTGGTTGGTCAGGTCCGCTCCGCAGTTGGTATCCGTCTGGATGGCTCTGCTTAGAGAACTCATCACCTGACTGCAGGTAGGAAAATCCACAGAGCAAGTTGCGTCTAGGGTTTGCGTGACCTTTACCAAGGACTTGGAAGCGGAGAAGAAGCCTCTTGAAGTTTGGAGAAGCAGAGAGAATGGCAGGCAATTCTGAAAGGTGGAATTAGATAAGAAATTCCGAAAAAAGTCCGGACAGCTGGTACTGGTGAAGTTGTTACCCAAGCTTGTGTCAAAAGGTCGCGGGAGTGGCGAAGCATCGTTTGTCGGAGGGCTATCCAAAGACGTTGAGCTTTGTGTTGGAGCTGAGCCACCCGTTGTAGTCGATGGGTCATCCTGGAACTGTCGGCGCTCCAACCACGCTTGCGGAGGAGGGGTCGGTGGTTCGCTAAGATCAACGAGCAACTGGCCCTTGGGCGACAGGTCATGGTGCCGGGTCAGCAGCTGATCGGCTTGTATTTGCAATCCTGACACTGAGCCGCAGAACAGTGTGAGGACCAAAAACATAGCCCACATCCAAGAGTCTCTACTTGAAGACCTGTGTTGTACTAGTCTATGATAATAGCCACTAGTCCTCGGGAGGATGATCTCTCTTGTACGCCGACACTCAATCTTCGGAGACGGCGGCCTGGTTACTCTTCGCTCTTTTGATGCGGGCCTGGTTCGGCAGGGCAGGCCTGCAGCGGTGTTGTTGGCGCTTTTTGGTCTCATCCTCTGTGATGCTCGTCGAAAGCCGGACGTCGGGCTCTTGAAGTTCGAGGCCGCATTGCATTTACAGCACTGAGAGCCCCTCGCCATTGGAGCGAGATATGAGATCAGATGATTGCCAAACAAAATCGAACCAAAACTGGTCGTGAGGTCGGGCGATTCGAGAGTAATCCTGCGCCTGTAGGTTACCTCCGCTAGCATCATATTCGCAAAGCTTTGTCGAGTATCCCAAGAGCTACGGTACCACTTCCACTCCGTCAAGCCACACGGGTTAGATCAGCGACGTCGATATGCGCAACTGCAATTCGCGCCCCTTTATCACTTGGTCCGTCTCCAATTCATACCAGGACGACGAAGAGATCAGACCGGCTAGAATAGCAGCCACACTCGTGGGCTATTAAGTTTTGCGCTTCCGAAGACAGTGACGAATAAGGATATGACGATGCGTTGAAGTGCTGAGATACTGGATACCGATGCTCGAGAATAATGTTAACTGTTTTTGGTGGTTGTTCCTTGACAAAGACAGGTAACATAAAAATGTCGGGTGAGTGGAGGGAGGAAGACAGAGAAAGGTTATGAAGGAGGTCGTTAGAACGGTATCGTAGACAACGGGCTGTCGGGTCGGTGCAAAGTTGGGCGAAGTAGGCAAGAGTAAAGGAGGCTAGTGAGTTGTCTTGCTCCGACCCGTCCACGTCCAATAGCACAGGAGCTTATGCTATGTAAAGATTCTCTTGAATTGCCTTGGCTACTAACCTCACAGGGCGTCATTTAAATTCCTTGAATCAATCGCCTATAGACACTGTGCTTACCATGCCTGCGAGATCTGCCAACGAGTGCTTGTTGAGGTTTGATATCGTTATTGGTGCCAAAAGCGACGCCAACGAGCTGAAAGTGTCAGGCTAAACAAGACGCTTGATCGAACCCTTGCCCGCTAACCCTATCACTGCAATGGTTGCACTGTGCTGAGACCAACTTGGGGGCCACAGGGCACTTCACAACCGTCGTATTTGGTTGAGAGCGTATTATTGTTGATGCGGGCAGCTACACAGTAGTTGGCCGCTACTCACCTATGTACTGTGGTATAAATGGCCTCGCTGTAGGGAGAGGCTGAGCAATATCGACCATCAGCAGAGGCACTATTGAAAGCCTTCAATAAGCCACAGGCCCCACTCGATCTCGGCCCGCCAAGCACTGCTCACTGCAAGGCAACCTAACACGCTCGTGCGACTGCGACGGGATTCTTTTCAGTGGTCGGAGCTATCGCCGCCGATTAGAAACAGCCCAGATCTGCAAAATGCTGAAGACTTCCCAGCCAATAGAGCCTGGTAGGAGATGTTTCTACATTAATGTTCGTCCGACGGGTTTCCGAGTCGAATCTTGCCAGCAACCAGATGTACTCGAGAAATCCAGGCGTCAGGTATGACTATTAATGCATTGCAAACTTGGACCTCGCCCTCAGTTTAGCGCCATAAAGCCACAACCACCATATACCAAGAACACCGAGCACACTGAGGCCACCAAGGATACTGCAGCCTTTGCCGATTCCCATATCAAGAAAGAGGGGTCTTCCATAGAGCACTGTTGATGTCAGAATGAGCAGTGCACGCCAGCGAACCGTACTTGCCTGAACCGAAGGCCATTGCTGATCTACAAGCATGTTAGTGGATCTTTGGACGCAGCTGGACGTCTTCAGGCTCACCTCATGAAATCGTTACCAGCAAACAGCGACGCAGCATAAGGAGGGTACGACATTGGGATATAGCTAAAGATGCATTGGAAGACAATGTATACCGTGAAAGCATAGATCGTAAGGCCGATTGTGGGCACGATCCAGTGGATGGTTGCACGAGCTGTCCACCCTGTCGTCCAGCGATTAACGTAACGTCAGCCACTCGACATCCTACAGACTCACCGAACATGAACAACCCTATCACTGGGCCGAATGACGCTATGAGGGCGGGCACCAGGCGATGCTCCTGGGCCCGAAGACCGTTCTTCAGAATGTCTGGTATCAAGTACCAGTTCAGGTAAGAAAAGTAAACTGCCATAGCAATAATGCAACCGACGACAATGCATAGGAAGATCAGTGCCGTCTCTCCAATGTTAAACCCGTAAAACACGGGATATACCAACGGGAACGCCTCAAAGAATGAGTAGTAGATGCCGTACATGAGCATACTGTAGACAGCGGTGAACAACACAGCTGGATCTTTCAACATGATCTCAATCGGCTTGACGAGGGCATCCATCATTATATCGTTGAAGGTGAGGCCGTCCCGGACGATCTCGCTTCTCGATTGGATTTTCTCGTTGCCGAAGCGTCTGCGTAGACGTGCCGCTCGGCGTGCGAGAATGGTGTCTGCCGAAGTCTCTGGAAGAGTGAACAAGAACATCACGAAAACAGGGGAGGCCAGCCATAACACTTCCCAATTGGCCCACCTCCACCCTTTCACAGGAACGGAGAATCCAGAAAGCAATGGACCCACCGCGGGGGCTGCGAATGCGGCCGACACCCAGCAGGCGACTGCGTATGGGAGATAGAGCAATGAGTACTACATAAGTTAGCAAACGTAAATCTGAGCCCCTTGAGATTGAGTTGCTCACCATATCCTGCATCGTAGCCCCGCCATTTGCGAGGCACGGACTGCCAAAAAATCCTAGGAGGAACCGGAGAAAGACGAACCCTCCGAGATTGTCCACCAAGGAAGCGGGCACACACAGGATGATGAACAAGGCGAAGCTGGCCACGTACGGAACATTTCTGCCAAAGCGTGGTATCTCTGATATTGGACTGAATACTAAAGGCCCAAGACCATCTAGCACACAGCACATCGTCAGTCAACTGGTCAAGCTCATGGCATGCTCGCTCATGCACTGCACTTACAGCCTAAAACGTACAACGAGAGCGGCAGTGCAGCCTTGAAGTCGGCCACACCAAATTTCTGCATGACCGCAACCTCAGAGGAAACGTATATGGATGAACCTGCGTAGACCGCGAAAGTGTAAAGGACCATAAGAGAGGATACCCATGTTTTTTTCTTCTGTGACCAGTTTTGAGGATTGGCAGGATCGTCAGTCGTGTACCAGTCAACCACTATGTAGCCTTCATTGGTTTGCATTGGTACGACAGCCCGGGAGATTGTCTTCTCTACACTTAACATAAGCTCCGCCTGAAGTCGTTCGTTAGTCATTGGCAAGCTCCGTGTCCGCTCAATGCCAGCGGTTGCCGTTCTTTGTAGTGTGCCAACTTCCAGATTGTCGGGTACGGCAACCATGCCACTTGGATAGTGTGAGGGATCAGAGGAAAGTGACGGCGCTAAGGCCCGGTCTCTCCCCTGAACTTTCTCGTCATCGGTGGGAGTGTCTTGCAAAATCGAGGCGGGGTCGTCGACAGCCTCTGGACTACCAGACTCGTGTGGCAGCTTCAAGCTGCCGTTGTAGAGACTTGCAAATTTGAATACCTCTCTCTCCTCTTCATATTTGATATATCTGTCCCCTGAGACTAGCCTAACAAGTTGGACGAATGTTGACTCCTTGAAAGTATCGAGCATGATTGTGAACAACCCACAAGCCACTGAGGCAGAAGCAATGAATAAGTTATCAGTAATTGGTTTGCACGTAAGATATTGTGTAAGGGAATTCCAACGAGGGGAGCAGTGTCCTTATATCATCTTCAGTAGGACAGCGGAAAGACATGTTCGGTCAGGCTGATGAAGCACATCTATAAGGGACCACAGGTGAGTGGAAAGCTTTTGGGCAATGTCCAACAGAACATGTGGGCCATCGGCCTTTCCAACTCAGGCTGACTCAGATGAGAATCCAGGCATTCGACGTGTAAGCGCGGAGCTGCTATCATTGGTACGGCAAGAGAGCGGACAACAACAACCCCCGAACATTGATTTAATGATCAATTGGGAAGGAGACGGTAATCATTCTAGTGACGAGCTGCGACAGAGGAATACATAATGTTGGTCGCCTAATCTGCGGACAGATAGATCTCGCCGCGTTTACCTGTAAGTCCCAAATGAGATTACTGATATGCAGAAAGCTCTTACGAAGACGACGCAACAGCTCTAGCTCAAACTAATCAAAAGTCGAAAACTTTGTATCGTACAATAGCCTTTGGCCCAGTTGTTCATAGACAAACATGACGCGGCTCTATTCGATTTATATTACCACTTACACGGTTTCCATAAGATCGAGCCACGGGTCTGGTGGCGTCAGCTGGTCGGCAACGGCTATGAATACGCAGGGCGCATAGACGGCAGACATCACAGCATGCGCAGAGGCAAGGGGGTTCGGGTCTAGCTGATGAGGTCTTCAGTTTCAGAACGCTGTCATTATGATAGCAGCGGCCGATAGCGCTGACTAAATCAAAGCAATCGCATAACCTGAGGTAGTCTAGCCGTAGAGTAACTAGGTAAGCGATTGTGGATCCTTGTGACAGCCTCGAAGCGGTCAAGAACGGCTGCCTTATCAGCTTTACCACTAGTATAATTCAACGGCTTACGGCTTAGACCCGAGCGCCCTGAATTCCCCTGGCCTTGCTGTTGCAGAGTAGGAAGTAGTGCGACCAAATCGCTGACAAGACCTACCTACTTAGCGAAGAGCTTCTCGGACGGGCCAGGAGCAAACAGATGCCATGACATTGGGGGGCTTTATTATACCCCAACTAGCTGCTGTACAGCTCAGTCTGTACAGTACACTTTGATAGTACAGTCTGGCGTCATTACCTTACCGCCTAATACTTGACGCTTCTCGTGTGGCCCTCTTCACCATGCAAAGTTTCGCGATGTGGAAGGAGCCTTTGCAGCAAGCTCTGAAGAGCTTAGGTTATAAGGAGAGTGGTTACCGGCCAGATAATGTCCAGAGCGGGATGCAAAGACTTTCATGTCGGTCAAGGGATGTGAAAAGCCCTTCACTGAACGGTAATACCTTTCGGCCCACACGATCTGGAAAGCGTACAAACAACAAACACTTACAGTGGTCCTTACTCTGGGCATCACCACTTGCAGCTAGTCTATCTATAACCAGAAGCTCCAATGCCCAAGGACCTGACCATGACCAGAACGAGCAGACAGTGGAGAAAATATCAAGAACCCGCATGACAAGCATGTCTATCGTACCGTTCGTTGCATCGTGAAACATAAACGGGGATCTATGACTGCGTCAACTAGAGCAACAGCAGTGCTTTCCGAAAGATCCTCAAGATTACCTCCAAGCAGGGGCATCTCTCCATCTTCAAACCCGCTGTTGGCCGGGCAATACATTTGATAACCTCGCTGTATAGCTGTCGGCCTGTTATGAATATTTTGCAAACCCACCCCAGGATCAATACCGTACTTCTGGTCAAGCGCTAGATTTGCTTCGCGGTCCTCAAGATCGGTTGTGACTGCAACAGGCCGCCTTCCATTTGCGGTGCCACCGACGCTGTCGCTGGCCCAGCGGACAATTTCCGCATCCGCAAATCCATGTACTGAATGAAGATGAACCTCTAGATCGTACTGTCTGTAAAAGCGATGCGGGCACGCCGTGATGATGCATGGAATATGTCTCCCGATACCCTCGCCGTAACCCTCTCCAGTCAAGAGAGTAAGAGAGTGAACGTCGTCCCCTTCTGTGGTCGTCTCCATCGTTGCACGCCTCACATCTCTGCTCTTTCGGGTTGTTTTGCTGTCGAAACCCAGATGTACGGTCCGGATATGCTGAAAAAGTTTGCCCTTTGTTACAAAGGCTAGACCACAGGCGTCTTCTCCAGTCCATCCAAGGAGTTTCGGTGAGACGGTGGTATCGGTCTCGCCACAAATGAAGGTCTTCGCGGCCACATGCACAGTCTGAACATGGACGGTGAGGTTCGCCTTTTTCGTGAAGCTTTTCCCACAACCTGGGACATCGCAAGCAAACTTTCTCCTAGCGTCCAGTGGTTGGTCTGAATGATGAATCTCGATGTGGATTCGAAGCTCTTTCTTTGTTCTGCAGATAAGCTGACAGTCATTACACGTGGGGGGATGTACTAGCTTGATATGCTCTTGTAACAAAGAGTATGTAGCAAAGGCAACCTGCGCTGACAGCAGACTGTTATCATCACCTATCACAGCTTGAGCAGACTCATTGCAAAGGGTACAACGATATCTCAAGTCGCCGTGGTGAAGTCCTTGATGGGTTTTGAGCCGAGCTGCGTTTTGAAAGGAGCGGTTGCAGGTCTTCCCTGTACCCTCGTCCGTAAATCTGCATTGAAAGGGCTGTTGCTTCAAGTGGGTTACCTCAACATGCCTCTGTAGAGTCGCGTGTTTGCGAAAGTACTCGTTGCAAGGCGGATAATTCGTACACATGTATTTCTCACGCCCTGCATGGCACTCCTTGTGTCTTTTAAGTCTGGTTCCAGTGAGAAATTTCTTTCCGCAACCTTCAACATCGCACTCATATCGCCGCTCTGTAGTGTGCGCGCTTTTGAAATGATGATTGAGATGCGTGTCCCTTAAGAAGCTTTTCCCACAGCCCTGATGAGGGCAGAGAAATGGTCTCTCATTAGTATGCGATCTGAGGTGTTCTGCCAATCGGACCGGCCTTGTAAAAGACTTCCCGCAACCATCATAAGGACATTCGTATTTCTTCTCACGGCTGAAGACCGAAGTATTTCGCGTAGATGAAGACCCAAAAGCCGTTGAATCTAAGTCGCTGCAAACAGAAGAAGCGTACGCTGCATCGGAGTTCTCTTCATCATCAGAGTTTGCTACTACAAGTCAGCATGAACAAAGTGCTTCGTTGCCTCATCTTCTTGGTTTGAAGCGTACTCTGAAGCTCCGCCGCTGTCTCTGAACGTATGCGTTTGGTTGTCGGTTCTGTAGGTGCGGCGGTATCACTGCACTTCCTCTTCTTAGGAATTTCGCCAGCGGCGCCTTCGAGCACACATATATGGGCCATTATCTTTTAAAGCCTGAGAAAGAGGAAGCGATTCCGGGGTCGAGGCGTGGCAAGACCATTATCACTTGCGAGCGGCGCAACAGTTTGTTTATTAGGTGACAAAATGATTTTCTGCTTACGGAACTCTAAGTGCGGAATCAGTTCCGCCGCGCACAGGCCACAGGCCGTTCGTTTTCGTCTGCGTTGTGAGATTTCTTGAACGAACAACTCAAATCTGCGCATCAAGACTGCACCAGAGCTATACCGGAATCGACACGCTTGGAGGCATCCATTTTTCCATAAGCTCAGTAAGAGTTGCTTTGGATCACAATCCGTAAGATGTCGGATTATGGTGGCGATGACCGTGACGATGCTGGGGATTTCGAGTAAGTGTCCATTAACCACGATTTAAAGGTTGTCCCAGCAAGCTCGCCTGCACTTATAGGTCCTGTGTGAGCAACAACTGAAGTTTCGTCTATTTAGGGACGATCAGGTGCTTGACGATGATATAATTGACTACGATCACCTCGATCAGGATGACGGCGAGGAAGGCCAGGGCGGAGCCACAGCAGATGATGGGGATATCCCTCATCCCGACGGTGACAACGTTGTAGTTAGTGGCGATCCAAGCGCAGTAGCGGCTCGGAAGTCGAAGAACACTGTCCTCGAGTTGAAGGAGAAAAAGATACCGAACGACAAGCGCACAACCACACCATATATGACGAAGTATGAAAGGGCTCGAGTGCTAGGAACTAGGGCTCTACAGATCAGGTACGGTGTATGCTGGCTGGCTGGTTTAAACTTGCTTGGAGCTGCTGACAAGGACGCAGCATGAATGCGCCTGTGCTGGTTGATTTAGAGGGTGAAACGGATCCGTTGCAGATAGCGATCAAAGAACTGCGGCAGAAGAAAATTCCATTAGTGGTTAGAAGATACCTTCCAGATGGATGGTTGGTGCTATGCGATCCGCAAGCTCACAAATTATGGCCAGCTAACTGCGCGCTTTAGGTATGAAGATTGGACGTGCGAAGAGCTTCTGTAAACTCGAAGCCGCTACCTGTGCGGTAATGAGCATAGGCGACAGATAAGGTATTCATCAAGCACTTGCACCCCTTTTTGATGGTGGTGGACTCGGTGGACGTTACAAGATCTTCCCGCGGATGGCGATCACGCCCGGCTGCATGCAATCTGCAGTGCCGTTAGAAGAAACCTTATGGGTGGGGTAAGCGCGAAGCGCTACCGCTTCTCCTGAGTCCAAGCCCTGTTCAGGGTGGAGTCAAAAGGAAGAGTTCCGCAACCGCGGAAAGCGCTTGCTCGGTGTACTCCGTAGTTTAGTTTCACAGTCAAGCCATTCACGTCGATTCCGTACGCGGGGCTCCTTAAGGGAACCCCACCAGCTAGAGGTGCCGAGCCTTCGTCATCATGATCATCAATGTGTACTACAGTTCCATGCTCCAGTCGCTTTCGGTCGCCATTGCTCCTTTCACTTTGCGCAACTGACCTCGATCAAGGCAGGTAACCCAAGATTGTATGACAACTAATCACGATGGCCTTTCAAACAAACGCTACCATTGCTTCCTTCGGCGGCAAGCTACTGAAGCTCTCGCACAAGGCTTCGTCAACAAATTGCGAGATGGCACTGAATCTCTACCTTCCTCCCCAAGCGAGCAGCGGGAAAGTCCCAGTCATCTTCTATCTGGCAGGTTTGACATGTACCGGAGATAACGGCGCAGAAAAAGGCTTTTTCCAACGCCCGGCCAGTGCAAAAGGACTAGCTATTGTGTATCCAGATACCAGTCCAAGTGCGCTTGCCAGCCTGTCACACGAGGCTCATTCTGGATAAGTATGCTAATCAGCCAAACAGGGGGTTTAAAGATCAAGGGCGAGGAAGATTCGTGGGACTTCGGAACCGGCGCAGGTTTCTACTTAAACGCAACCAAGGAACCATGGACTCGAGGGTACAACATGTTCACTTATGTTACGGAAGAGCTCCCGAATGCGTTGTTCTCCGCCTTTTCGCAATTAGACTCGACTCGTGTCAGCATTATGGGGCACAGCATGGGCGGTCATGGAGCCCTTACATTAGTATCCGCTGAACTGCCCTTCCCATCTTTGACGCGTAGGCTTACGATCACTTTCAGTTCCTGAAGAATCCCGGCAAGTACAAGTCAGTCTCGGCCTTCTCCCCAATTGCGAACCCTATCAATTGTCCATGGGGGCAAAAGGCTTTCAAAGGTTATTTCGGAGAGGACGGACAAAGTCTCTGGAAGGAACACGACGCCACAGAGCTGGTCAAGGATTATAAGGGTGATCTGGACGTGTTGATCGACGTTGTAGGTTTAAACTCCCTTTCCCAACGACGATATCCACGCTCACAAGGCGTAGGGTTCAGGCGACAATTTTTACAAGCAGGGTCAGCTTCTCCCTGAAAACTTCGTGAAAGCTGCTGAAGAGGCCGGCTATCATGGCTCGGTGAAACTTCGAATACAGCCAGACTATGATCACAGCTACTACTTCATCTCAACATTTGCCGAAGACCACGTCAACCACGCTGCAAAGCATTTACTGGCGTAGTGAGCGAACCCAAATGATAGCTCTTTCTTTGGTTTGTGGCTCATGTGTTGCAAGCAAGACCGGCTTTGCACTGAAGTTGTAAAGCCTTGTATGAGATCTAGCGACCCGCCGTTGTTTTCACTCAGATGATGGAAGCCGATGCTGGGACACTCCAACGCGAGAATGGCACGCAAGGAAACAGGTTGCAAATACATTGACATTGCTCAGTATCCGCAGAATTCGATGAATAAGAGATTGGCTGTGACAACTGTGCCTTTCCACACATGGTAATGTGGGACGTGGGTCAAAATTGCATTAGTCAAAATCGTGATTCACATCTGATTCAAAGAAGAACATGCCCCTCAGCCCACTACTCCTGTGAAACTTCACTCAACCCCCGTGCCAAAATCCCTCCACTGCTAAGCCTAGCGGCAGCGTTCGGCGAATAGATCTTTCTGTCATCCTTCACAACGTCCTACAGCTGATCACAACGGCTTTGCTGCCTCTAGTGTTGTCCCAGGGCGGTCAACTCTACGCGGGCAACGCTTCGTTGTCTAAGCCCACAATTTCTATCATGTATTTGCAACGACTTGGATAGCATACACCAGCAAGCCTAGCTAGCACATCATCCGTGCGGAACATGGAGACACAGGTGATTTTCCTATGATTTCCACATACACCCCTGCAATCTACATATGAGTTGGGACGTTCAAAGCAACTGATATACATCGAATGCTAGGTCGAGAATGCCATCAATATTGCCTTTGATCCCTCCGCCGATAACAGTCTAAAACAGCAAGCATATACCCTCGTCGAACAGCTACGAACGGATCCGTCCGCATGGCAGATATGTCTTACTCTGTTCACCAGAATCCCGCCTCCCTCAGAGGTAGTACGGCATGTTTCTCTTGAGGCTGTCAACAACGCGATTCAAACCCAAAGGCTTGATAGCCAAAGCCTACTATATCTTAAGGACAGCGTCCTCCGTTACGCACGGAGCAAGTATAGCATTCGATCTTCGACCAGCGGCATTGACAATGCCCATGTGCAAAACAAGTTCACTCAAACCATTACATACCTGTTTGTCGCACTGTATGGATCCAATTGGGGAAGTTTTTTCGATGACTTTGGAGAAATTGCTGGGGTCGGAAGCAACAATGGCACCTTGAACCTAGCTGGGACTATGCTGTATCTTAGAATACTCAACTCTGTCCACGACGAAATAGCCGACGTCCTCGTTCCTAGGACACCAGAAGAGCTGAAAAGAAACAACGAGCTCAAGGATTTGATACGAGTTAGACATGCTCAGACAATATCATTATGCTGGCAGGATATCCTGGAGAAATGGCGACTGAAGGACTTGGCTGCTATTGAGCTCTGTCTGAAGTGTATCAGCCGGTGGGTAAGCTGGGTCGACATCTCCTTGGTGGTTAATGAGGCTATCTTAAGCGTTCTTCTTGAATTAGCAGGGAGACAAGACGTCGGTTCATCTGATAGTGCCGAAAGCCAGGTCCGGGACGCCGCCATCGATACGTTTACCGAAATCGTTGCTAAAAAGATGAAGCCGAGCGACAAGATTGATCTCATCAACTTTCTAAACATTGGAAATGTTGTCGGCCAGTTGGTCAAGAGCAGATCTCTGTCCGAACTCCGCTCGACTTCTGTGTACGACAACGACTTAGCCGAAGCTGTGGGTAAACTTGTGAACACAACCATGGCCGACATAGTACGAGTTCTGGACACTGAGTTCAGCGATGACCAAACCCGAAGAAAGGCTGAGGAGCTGATGCAACTCTTTGTCCCTTACCTTCTCCGCTTCTTCTCGGACGAGTACGACGAGGTCTGCTCTACAGTCATCCCTTCGCTTACCGATCTCTTGACGCTCTTCAGGAAAGTAGTAAAGTCACGAGGCGCCCTTCCGAGTGAGTACAACGGCATGCTTTTACCGATTCTGGAGGCAGTGATCGCGAAGATGAAGTACGACGAGACTTGCATGTGGGGCGAACAGGAGGAGCAGACAGATGAGGCAGAGTTTCAAGAGCTAAGGAAGCGACTCCATATACTGCAACAAACGGTTGCCGCTGTTGATGAGCGTCTTTATGTGGACGCCATAAGCCGGGTAGTTTCGGAGACCTTCACTAGGCTTGATTCTGATCAGAGGAAGCTCAATTGGCGGGACCTCGAAGTAGCACTACACGAAATGTATCTTTTCGGAGAAGCAGCAATGAAACAAGGGGGTCTTTACCAAAAGGGCCGGCCGTCGTCGACGGGAGCTGAGTGTTTGATAGAGATGATGAGGAAAATGGTGCAATCCGGTGAGTAGCACTCTTAGGATACATGACGTATATTGACCCTTTTCCAGAGGTGGCCTCATATCCGCATCCAGCCATACACCTACAGTACATGGAGAATTGTGTACGCTACGTCCCATTCTTCGAGCATCACCAGCATTTGGTCCCACGGGTTTTGGAGAATTTCGTACGCTTCGCTCATAGCGAACACGTCAAAGTACGGGCTCGGGCATGGTATCAGTTCCTTCGATTCGTGAGGCATCTCAGAGCTTACCTCACCGAACTTGCGCAGAACGTGATTCAAGCCATCGCAGACCTGCTCATCATCAAGGCGGAGTTGCCGGAGGATTCAACAGATGATGATATGTCTTCTGATGAAGACAATTCAAGCGCCGATGCCATGTTTTCAAGCCAGCTTTCGCTGTTCGAAGCTGTGGGCTGCATTGCTTCAATACCAACCATCAGCACAGGAGACAAGGTTTTGTATGCAAGCTCCATTATCAATCCCCTATTTGCAGACCTCCAGCAGCACCTTCCTGCTGCTAAAAGTGGCGAGGATAAAGCTGTGCTTCAAATCCATCATATCATCAAAGCCCTCGGCACGCTTGCTAAGGGATTCTCAGATTGGGTCCCTAACGCCGTGACGTCGCAACCTCCTCAAGAACTATCTACTGAGTTTGCCCGGGCAGCAGAAGCTATTCTCATTGCGCTTGAATCGCTGTCTGCGTCCTTGAGCATAAGAGAAGCTGCAACGTTTGCCTTCTCCCGTTTGTTGGGAGTGCTCGGAGCGCGAATTCTGCAACAGCTGCCTCGGTGGATAGAAGGACTACTATCGCAGAGCTCTTCGCCTGATGAGATGGCTTTCTTTCTGCGTGTCTTAGATCAGGTCGTTTTTAATTTCAAGCGTGAAATTTCGGAGATACTCGATTCCCTTCTAACTCCGCTTCTGCGAAGAGTTTTCTCTGCCCTTGCCGAACCCGCAACGGGAACGGATGATGAGATCCAACTGGCCGAATTGCGAAGGGAGTACTTGAACTTCCTCCTCGTCATTCTGAACAATGACCTCGGATCCGTGCTCATCAGCTCGAGTAAGTACTTCAAGCACTCCCCCTCTATCCCAGAACTAACGGAACGGGTTACCAGCGAATCAAGCCACTTTTGAGACCATTGTGTCAACAATCGAGCATTTCGGAAGAGATACAAACGACTACCCGACAGCACGTCTCGCCTTCTCCGTGCTGATCCGTATGTGTAGTGTTTGGGGTGGTCCGGACATACCTTCCCCAAATCATTCTTCTCAGGTTTTCAGCCCTGTATTGCCCGGGTTCCATCAATTCATGATATCGCGTTTCAGTTCGCTTGGTTGGGCATTGCCGGCTTCACCCACATTCAATGCCAAGGACCCCCAAGCCAGACAGGTCCTGCACGAGGTTGCCGCGCTCCAGCAAAGTATTCTCGCAAAAACTGGACAGGAGTATCTAAACTGGCTGAAGAGCGTCGAACTCAAGGGAATGGGGTTATCAGAAGACGTCATCAACGATTATTTGAGGGCGCTAACCCAATCGGACGCAAAAGGATTTAGACAGTATTTCTTAACTTTTATCCAACGAAACACATAAAAGAGAACAAAGGGATATCAAAGGTCTGTATCTTGGTTTGAACAGTGTATCCCATTGCTCGACTTTAGCGCCAAACTTTAGTACTACAACCACACTAGCACTAGCATAGCAATTCGGCGTTATATAGACCTATGTACTAAGATATATCCATTATTTGAGATAAGAGGTAGTAGTAAATAAAGTAATAAATTATGAGAGTTATAAAGAAAATAGTTTTACTACATAATTAGAAGTAAATTTTAGTTTTAAGTGAACTACTAAATTGCTAAGTAATATTCTAAATTATAAAAAAGTATATAATAATAGACCTACTATTAATTACTTATAACTAAACTTTTTATGTTTCATAAGTATAATATTAAAATAGTATCTTAGTATAAGTAAGATAATCTAGTTAATTTAATCTAATTAGCTAGGTGTATATGTAAGAGCTATAATAGTAGAAGATTACCTATATTTTCTAATATATCTACAAATATCTCTCATTAGTTTTACGTTAACATGTTTGAACATCTTTAAGTTCCACTAGCTCGCAGATCCCATTCGAAGGTAGTGACTATGAGTGCAGCTGATAACCGGTAAGATACAAACATGAAAACTGCCTGAGTACCGTTCGTGCCTCTGTCCATGCTAACCTCACTCAGCGGCGCTTGGCGTAGGCCTGTCCATGCTAATAACAACACACAACTAAGAGCCTTTGGAAGTCGAGAACGCACCCCTACACCTAGTGCCCTTCACGGACAGAGTTCAGGCCAGCCGCCAAAGCAGCCGCAGCAGTTCAGAAGTAGCGCCAATCAGTCGAATACTAATCCCTGGGGTCCTGATCGATCGCGGGGCAATGCTGCCTTAGTTGGATCTCAGAATCAGAACGGTATATGAGACCTCTTCACTTTTCAAGGGAGGAAACGCTCAGTAGTGTTTGGTTGTAGGTCCTTCACGAGCTGGATCCGTCTATGAGTCTGGTCAAAACTCAGCTTTCAATCGGTTGGAGGTTATGGAGTTCCTGCGCCGTGGTATGATAGATCTCTTTAGAAGAAGTCCGATTTTACACAGTCAGACATCAGCAACGGCTTGTTCTGGGGTGTAGTGAGCTAACACGTTCGTAATAGGCCATGAGGACGCTATTGGGCCTGGTATGGAAGAATTCAGGCTGGGCAATCAAGCATTGAGCTAATATTTTTACCCGCAGCCGGTGCTGGCTCTCCTCAACCAGAGAGAGGCATCACGCAGAAGGGAGTTGAACCATGGGGTAGCAGTCGTATGGATCTTCTGTCCCAGCACTCTTACGGCTACTGACGCTACTCAGCCCTTGTCATGGCCAACGGCCAGGACTTCTGGCTTCAGCTTCGCAGGCAGATTGGCGTTCTAGACGCAGCCAAAGCCCCTTCATCTGAGCTTGCTGTTGTAGACGATGGCCTTTGTCTTCGATAACCAGTGAGCTAAGGCTACCGTCAGGCTTATGCTAGCATACTGCTCCACGAGGTCATGTGTGTCGGGACAGAAGCAGGAGATCTGAGCTCCACTATTCCTCAACACGCCTGCCCTGTTGTAGGTAATGGCTGCACCGAAAACATTGAGAGGTCGTCAGATCGATCCTAAGGTGCTGTCATGATAGATACTCCTATAGTACGAATGGTACCTGTAAAATGAACCGAACCAACCAATAGGACAACGTTCTGCTCCGTGTCCCTAGGTACTCTAGAGGAAATCGTGATAGGTGCGGGAACAAGGCCCGCTTGGCTTCATGTTCGTATATGAACAAATCGCTGGTCTTTCATTATAAGCTGTTCCTTACCCCATGTAGTGCACTTTGCAATTCCAATGGTCTGTGAACCCCTTGTCAGCCGCATATTTTCCGACCTGTAGCCAGTCACTACCTGTCGGATGCACTTATGGTCATTGCTTCGTTCAGTATCCAACAGAACTACTTCACTCGGAAAGGGAACACGAGTGCTGAGTGCCATAACAGCAAGCTTTGCCCGCTGTCGCTGCAAGCAGATCAAATCTTACGAAAAATCACCGCAGAGTTGCCGTCCCCAATCTTTAGCGCCCACCCCCCTTCGAAGGAACATACATAAACCAAGTGGGATCGCGGTACAACCCAGAAGACCCAAAGGCGGGTTTGGTTCGCAATGGCCTCTTCTCCGCGGACACCACTTTGCAGCCACCGACGGCACCCTTCAAGTCTCGATGTTGCCTCGCACAACGGTTCTGCGCGGCGGCCATTCAGCAGACGCTCGTCGGCCGGCTATTCTCCCATGACACCGCGATCAGGTCATGGCCCATCTATGTCTAATGGTGCCAATGATTTTCCTGGATTATCTGAAACCGGCGGCAATGGCGTCGGTAGTTTGGCAGATGAATTAGCTGATGCTTGGGATGAGGATGATGAGAGAGACGACGAGGGCATATTGGGATTACGTTCGGAGACGGATGAGAACAGTGTATTTAGGCAGGATCAGATGCCAGGAGACAGTATCCAGGAGAGTGGATTTGATGTCACACCGTCCTTGGGTTCAGTCCCCAATAAAGGCTACAACTTGACAAGCCCCGAGAACCTGCGAGGGACTATGAGTCGTACGCACGCGCCATCTGGAACCCACGAGGTTCAGCATGGTGCAACATCTGATCCGGATGTTGGCGGCGAGTTTTCGCCGAGTTTTGAGCAACAGTTGGTAGACATCGAGGATTTAGTAAGACGAGGCATAGACAGTCATGGGAGTGAAAGCGACAACATCATCCCTCGAATGATAGCATCATTACGAGGATTAGAAGGGCAGTCACTCGTGTCGGACAGTGCTAATAGGTATGGTCTCCTTCCCCAGCAGCTGGCGGGGAAAGTGGAGTGACTTTGCTAAGAATACATCTACCCCGTCCAGGCTCACCAATACACACATCGCTCTGGCCGCTCACCTCGCCCACGAAACACGAACCATTACTTCTTTAACCTCCGTCTTACTCTCACCGGTTGCTATTCCGCTTGACACTGAGACAGTGGACTCTTTGCTACCTCTTCTTGACGACGTGTTGAGTAGCGTACACTGTCTACTAGAGAGTTCCCGGTCTTCTTCAAGCTCGCCGCTTTACGGTCTTCATCATCTTTCCACGCAGACTGCTAGTCTGATCAACGATCTGAATTCCCTTTTGGACAGCATGCACATTGGTAGACAAACTAGAGAACAAGCCGCTCGAGTCCTTGCAGCAAGCAGAGAACAAGTTATCAGGTTAAGAAAAGAGCAGGAGTTGAGAGAAGAAGGTATCAGGTGGATTGAGAAAGGGCAGTGGGAAGAAAAGTTAAGCCAGCGGCTGTGCGAGCGTGTTTGCAACGAAGTCTATGGTGGGTTCGAGGAGGTCTGCCAGCAGTATGACGAGAGGCTGAGACAGTTGGAGCATAAATACAGTTTTATGCAACAGAACGTTGGGGCGTAGGGTTAAACCTTCAAATTGTATCATTGGAGCAGCATGGGCGGCATCTTCGAACTGTTTTCGGGTCTCTATGGCGTTGGTACTGTTGACGCAAATGGAACGGCAAAATGCGAATCTAGAGATGAACGTCTTTCGGAAGAGGCTCACTGCTAGGTGTTACAACCAAGTGCCGACCATATCCCCCTAGAGAACGCATCACAACTGGATGCATCGGCACATTGTTCTGTCAGAAGGATCTGGGCCAGCAAGCGCCATCAAATATTGCACACCGCTGTCTACTTTTCGGCACCTCTCCGTCGAGCCGATGTATCCCTGATCTTCACACCCACTCATAGCCACAGCAGCGCATAGTTCACGCTAAAAGCCCAACCCGGATGGTCACAAGCAGGAATATTAAGTCCGAATTGATCCTACAACGAGACTGTTTGCTGGGACGACTATACTTGGTCCAAAGCCATGCCTCGCGCCACTTTACGGATGAGGGCCTTCTTCAAGAACCGCTCTCGAGCAAGACTTCTGGTTTGCTTCACGGGAGTCAGTTATCAGCATAGACTAAGGGGGCGCGCACTGTGCTGGATCCTACCTTTACGAATACGTCAGCGCTCAACCTTCCCATGTCCAATGCTTTCCCAAGGACAAAGAGAAGATCCCCCACCGTTCGCTCCTCCGAGACTAAGTTGTAGAGCTGTCCACCTACAACGGTAGGTACCACTAGGACTTCATCTACCAGTGGCACCTGCCGTCTCTTAGCATCTCCAATCGCCTTGTCAGCGTCATTCATCGTATGCCGCAGAATCTGCTCGTTCGCTATCAGGTTTTGGTTGAGTTGATGCAGTTGGTTCATTTCGGCTTCAAGCCTACTATGTGCCTGCAACAAAGCGACGTGCTGCGTTTGGAGAGGAGCAACTGCTGAAGCATTTTGAGCTAAGATCTGCTGCGTCTCAGAATACAAGGCATGCTTTAAGGACTCCAGGAGGGCTTCTTTCTCCGGGTTAGGGGGAATTACAGGTACCGGCAGCGGTGCCTCATTCGATGTCGCTGTCGGTAGATCTATAGGACCGGAAAGCAAGTCGGGAGCAGGGGTTATATGTGGCGCAGCCGTGACCCGCGCAAGACTTGACGGCGGCTGTGTATTCTGTAGGGGTAACCTCTGAATCGATTGCGGCCCGAAAGACCTCTGGTTTGAATCTTGAAAGGCTGTTTCCGTGACTTGAGTAGTCCTACTGTGGCCTCCAAAAGGCGAATTCAGAGCTTGTATTTGCTGGGAGGATTGAAAAGACGGTTGACGTTTTGCAAGAGGTTGATTCACGGAAACTGTCGTTACTGGACTGACGGGGTTTGCATGTGCTCCAAATTGCATGCCTGGAGTAACACAAGTTATATCCGCATGCGGTGGTATGGGGACTGCTGTCGCATATCCTATGTTGCTTTTATGGAGTGCGAACACAGGAGCAGCGGCCTGTAGCTCTGGCTTGATCCTGTTGCGAGGTCGTGCATCAAGTGGCGGCGCTACTGCGAAATGTTTGGGCGGAGGTGCTGGCCCTGCAAGCGGTGAGGTTACCGGAGAGATGTGCTGATTATCCGTTGCGCGATATGATTTTGGGGGAGGTGGCGGCGGCTGTTGTATGGCTCTTTGTTGAGTACTGGAAATTGATGGTAATTGTCTCAGCTCATCAGGATGTGGTAGTGCTGGAGACAGTGCAGGAGACAAAGCAGCATCGCTGACGGTTCGTTCTGGATATGATTGCTGCTTTGAGACCAGAGGCGGTTCCTTGGCGCATATATCTTTCAGAATATCCATCAGATCCAATAGTGATGATTTCTTTGCCCATTTGTCAGTTCTATGATAGCTAAGCGAACTGACAGACATGCATCTATACCACGAACTCTTCAGGGGTGTCTCGCGATTGATGTGCTGCCGCAGCGAATGAAGGTGCCTATTACTTACATCCCAGAAACCGGCCCACTGTGCCAGATACGGATGATAGATTCGCCCGTCCCCACTCACATATTGGCCTGGTCGTACTACCATATCAATGGTCGGCGTCACGTACACCATAGGAGCCTCCATAGGGTATTTGTGCGGTACCCATACTGCTACCGGAAACCTGTAGATGTTTCCTCGGAACTGAACGGGAAGAGTTCCGCTAAGGAGGACGAGAAGCGCTGACGCGCCGTTGTCATACGCTGTAAAAGATTTAGCCTCTAATCTTCCCTGCGATGCGAAAGGACGAAGTCTTGGGACGACTGAAGGTGCGACCGTACTGTAAATATCTGTTCGCGGGTGGATGGACGTGTACTGCGAGAGAACTCCCACAACGTCTCTATAAGTCCGATCTACGTCGCGATATTCCTTTATAATGTCAGAAGTAACACGATAGGGTGGAGTACACAACATGCGTTCGTGAGGACGCTGTATAGCCAGTTGAGAACCTTATCGGACAGCGTCATGTTCGTATTCAAGTTTGAATTCGGTGAACTGCAGTGTTAGTCACACATATTGCGGAACGTCAGCAGAACCAAGAACCCCAGCTAGTTCAGTGTCCTCGGCGATCAGCAGAACGAATGCACAGTGTTCTAATCCTTTAATGTCGAAGGGAGGTTAGGATGAAGATATTCAACAGCATGAACCCCCGCCCAACCTGAGGGAAGGTACGTCCGAGCAAAGACGCACCTTCCTGGAGATCGCGGCCCGTTCCGCAGCACGTCTAGCAGATCTAAACTGGAGGGCACATAGATCTCCCGTTTACAACTTGACTAGTTACTAATTGAATCTTTATTCTAGATCTTTATTATATAACTAGTATATCTATACTAGTTATCACTTTAGGGTTTTAGGCAATTTTAAAGCTGCTTTATATATTTAAAGCTCTAGTTTTATAATAGATTTAATTATAAACTTAGGATAATATTATTCTAAATAATTTTATTAGTTAAACTAATTTTTAACTCTCTTATAAGTATTTTGTTCTTATTATCTTTAAATTATAGTTTATTATTAAATTTTAAATTATTAAATATATAAAATTAATTTTATTAAAAATTATATAGAAACTAAATAATTTAAAAATAAAGAAGTATAGTATAACTATTAAAGTATATTATTTTTAAAATTCCTAATATTTTATAATATTAAATAGTATCTATTAATAACTATACTATCTCTATAGATATTTAGTATTTAAATAACCTATATAAGTAAAAGTTAAGAAGGTAAATACTTTATAATACTTTAATTTCGATTAACTTATAATAAAGATTCTTAGCTTTAGTAATAGTAGTTTTAAGGTTACTTTTATAAGGCGTAGGTTAATAGATAAAGGACTTATATCCGAGCAATATATACCTCCCACTATATTTGCGTCCGCAGTTTGCTAACGCCTTAACGTTGAGCCCATAAGTAGAAATAAGCAAAACACATATAACAGCGATCTGGTAAGGACTCAGGCATCGATATTACAAAGCTACAACACCGGTGTACAACCACCACAACCTTAATGTTGACTCCACTCGATGGTGTTCAAGTCGACACCTTCCTGAACCAACTCCCATAGAGGGCTAAGTTCCCGCAGAAAGGTAACTCGCTCTTTCACAGCCCTTAATACATATTCAACCTCTCCTTCACTCGTAAAACGCCCTATTCCGAATCTGATACTGCTGTGCGCGCTCTCGTCGCTGTTGCCGAGCGCCCTCAGAACGTAACTAGGCTCGAGGGAAGCCGACGTGCAGGCACTTCCGGATGATAAGGCAATGTCTTTGAGTGCCATGAGCAAGGATTCTCCTTCGACGTATGCGAAGGAGACGTTAACGCAGCCTGGATAGTGCCTTTCCGGGTCACCGTTTAACGTTGTGTGCTCCATGGCAAGTAACCCGCTGCGAAGTCGGCGTGATAAGTTGCCGATGCGTTTAGAATCGTACTGGGACTAAAGTTAGAAACTCAAGCATATTGAAACATGAAACATGCTAATCAGTCAACGAAGAAAATAAAAAGCCACTGAATCCCTGCTGTACTGCAACACCGCTCTCCTGACATTGTGGCTGCCGCCGGAGGGATACTCGGAAAGCAGTCTGTGTTTGGGCGGGTATTATTCTGGAGGAAACAACAAGAGATTATTATGACCACTCACCTCCATGTCTTCCTTCGCAATGCGGGCAGCTTCACCAAACCCAACAGCAAGCGCAGGCGCAAGGGTACCAGATCTGAGACCTCTTTCTTGGCCGCCACCGCTGATAATAGGATCCAGCCTCACCCTCGGCCGCCTGCGAACGTAACACGCCCCAATCCCCTTCGGCCCGTAGATCTTGTGTGCCGAAATGGACATAAGATCCACATTCATTGCGTTAACATCCAGCGCAATCTTCCCTACTGCCTGAGCCCCATCTGTATGAAAGAAAACCTTTCTCGAACGGCATAGCCTCCCTATCTCCTCTATAGGCTGAATAACACCAATCTCATTGTTTACTGTCATGATGCTGACAAGGACAGTATCTGGCCTCATTGCAGCCTCCAGCTCCTTCAAGTCAACGAGACCGTTGCTTCCAACCGGCAGGTACGTGACGTCAAACCCCTCATCTTGTAGATGCCGGCAGCTGTCAAGGACACATTTGTGCTCCGTCTGGCAGGTAATGATATGCTTCTTCTTTCCAGCTCGTCCAAAAAACCGTGCCACGCCCTTGATGCTCATGTTGTTGCTCTCCGTCGCTCCGCTAGTGAATATGATTTCTTTGGGATCGGCTCCAATGAGGGAAGCGATATGTGCTCTAGCTTGCTCGACGGCTTTCTCCGTCTCCCAGCCATATGCATGCGTCCGCGAATGAGGGTTACCGTATAACCCTGTGTAGAACGGAAGCATGGCATCGAGCACGCGCGGATCGGTAGGGGTGGTTGCTTGCATGTCTAGATATATCGGCCGAGTCCCTTCATCCATGATAGAAGCCTGCTTTAGGATCCCAGCGGAAGGACTCATCATTGCAGCTGGGTCTATCCCAGCAGCGGACTGTGGTGCATCTTCAAGTTTCGTACCGGTCTTCTCCGTGAAGGCACGCTGATCAGCTTTAATGATTGTATCGACATTAACAGTAGCATTGTTCGTCCTGGACTCGGAGACATAGTTCCTTCTAGCGCAACGGGTGCGAGAAGTGGCCAACACTCGGGTTCTAGCACCTGAGATAATTGTTTCGGACCCAGAAAGACGCTTTGAAGAGGCGCGAAAAAACCCCAAAGCTTTCGGTGCAAAGGTCGACATGGTGGCAAATGCTCGTTAGGATGAAGGTGAGAAGATGTCTGTCTCATCGATGCGTGCAGGTAGAGAAGGCAGCTTTGATCAGATACGGGCTATTGGGCGATCCTTATCAGATCAAAACTGTCATCTCCTGGCGGTCCGGCCCCACCTGCATGCCTAAGGACCCTGTCGCAAGCTGATTTCCATCCATGGGCATCCGCTGGCTTGTCAGCTTTGAACCGTTATTGTCGAGTACAAGCCCGGTCAGTAATATTGAATGATCTAACTGTCCAGCCGGTATATGCCCTACTGGAGCAAACAAGCCCCAGTCTGGCTGCCATTCCTTCCGACAATTCAGAAGTGCAAGGATCTCTCTATACAGCATCATTTAGTGACGTTAGCTTCTCTAAGCCACAATCCCCTTCGTCATCTCAGGCTGGGCGAGTTTCGGATATTACGAAGCTCTCACGTTCGAACCGCTACTTTTCACTATTCTAAGATCGACTTCATATACACAACGTGTTCGACTCTCCATCAAAATCGCGTCGCCGCCGTACACAAAGCACATACTGCGTTCCTAACTTTGCAGCATCGCCCTTTAACGCCCTACCTCTTGCAATCCAAACCTCACCCAAGGTTGTGTTCGGTTGTAGCGGTATGAGTTGGAAGGGTTTCACCAAAGGAGTGACTAGGGTTAGCAAATCAGCGCAACTGCTGGCAGGCCGCATGCTTATTCTCAGTTTTAGGCTCCGCAAACCTTCAAACAACGCTTCAACATTGTGAGGATGACCGCAAACAAAAGAATTTGGCCAAGGAGCTGTAGAGGGCAGTGATGCTGACAGAACCTGACGTTAGGGCGATATCACGAAGGATCCAGTGTATGGGGATGCGGAAAGACGGTTTCAAGAACTGGAAACGGAGACCAAGAAACTACACGATGAATCGAAGAAGTCAGAAGATGTGAATTCATCAGTTATCAGCCACGGCTAATTTCTTTTAGATATTTCGACGCCATCAATGGCATGCTCAACCACCAAATTGAGTTCTCAAAAGCCATTGCCGAAATCTATCGGCCGATCTCGGGACGAATGTCCGATCCTGAGACAATGAGGATAGAGGGCAACCCTGAAGGCATTCAAGCATGTGAAGAATACGAGGCCGTCGTTCGCGATCTGCAAGCGACGCTTGCACCGGAGCTGGAAATGATAGAAACACGAGTCATAAGGCCTGCGGACGAACTTCTAGAGGTCATAAAAGCAATTCGAAAAGTTGCAACAAAGCGAGACCATAAGCAGCTGGACTATGACAGGCACCGAACAGCGCTCAAGAAGCTCCAAGATAAAAAGGACAAAACCCTCAAAGACGAAAAGGCATTGTACAAAGCCGAAAACGATGTGGAGCAAGCAACGCAGGAATTTAACTATTTCAATGACTTGCTGAAGGAGGAGTTGCCCAAACTCTTCAAGCTTGAACGGGAATTCATTCAGCCGTTGTTCCAGTCTTTCTATTACATGCAGCTTAACGTCTTCTACACCTTGCATGAAAAAATGCAAGGGATGGACATTGGCTATTTTGATTTGACGCTAGATATTGAAGGCGCATTTGAAAAGAAGCGTGGCGATGTTCAAGAGAGAGCTGAAGCGCTAACGATAGTGCACTTCAAAACAACAGGGGGCATGAAGAAGCCTGGTCTACAGTCAAAGTACGGGAATAGGCTCGCAATCGAGGGGAAGTCAAGCCCCCCAACCCGCCGATCCACATTCGACTCTGCGGAGAACCCCCCTCCACCGTACAGTCCAGCAAATGCTCTCTCCCCTCCGCCCGTAGCTCAAACTTCGGTATCGTCTGTCATCGGTCGCTCTAACACGACCGGCACTGCATGGGGTGCGGCAGCGAAAGCAAAGGCAGCTCCACCTCCACCCAAACCTAAGCCATCACGGTTAAGCGGCGTACCTACGGTTGAAACAGTCACTGCGTTGTATGACTATGAAGCACAGGCCGAGGGTGATCTCAGCTTCAGTACTGGCGAGGTGATAGAAATCATTGAGCGGACGCAAAATGAGAATGAATGGTGGACGGGAAGGGTGAATGGGAGGACGGGCCAATTCCCTGGTAAAAGCCCCCAAACCGATTTGCAGAGAAGTACTGACGACAGCATTCTCAGCGAATTACGTGCGCCTGAACTCTTAAGCATTACGTTGGATTGTCGCAGCGACGAGCCAGCTCGAGTCCTCAATCCGGTCTGTAGCAGAGGCGTCTCCAACTTCCAGCGTTTGCACTCTGTGTCTTTCCAAACAGAAAGCTCATGCTTACCTTTGAGATCAAAACACGTTTTGCCCGCAGTCCGCATTTTCCGCCATTGCCGAAATAGCGGCCTCGTAAGCATTCCTAGTAGTAGTTCGATAGAAGCCGCTGCAGTCCAAGTAGCATCATGCAACATAGGAACTCTCTGAGAAATGACTATCTCTACTATTTCGTAGTTTCTTCCTCTGTTTAAATACGTCGTCATTCGTATCAGACCAGCGGACCGAGGTATCCTTGCGTCGCTGGAGAGACAGCTATTTGATATTCTCGGACAGCAGGTTAGGATCAACTAAAACTCTCTTCATGACTTCCGTGGGATTGCATGGCAACCTGATTCCGGCGGACGATCTTGGAACTGCATGGAGGAGAGTGCAACACGGACAAATCGTCGGTCGACAAGCAAGAACAAATTCTCAGCGACTCCGTATACTTCCCACTAGGTCTATCTAGGTGAGCATGTCTGCTAGCCAAACTCAACACGACAGGATGTAGATAGTTAAGCTTTCTGTTGTGCATCCCTTTAAAATTTACAGCACATCGCCAACGGTACGTTGGACCCCATTATTCGAAACATGTCGGATCACTCTCTCCGTCTCTGAGTCCGTTATTAGACCCAGGAGCATCGCTGCGCGACGGGCTAGCATACACCGAACTGATGGTCAGCTGAGCCACGGTGTTGGAAACGAAGTTATAGGACAATCTGAGAAGAACGAGCTGTGGTGACTTAGACAACCGGTAAGACGAGCTATATGCGTATTTGGACGTGTTGGAGGGCGGTCCGCCCGCTCAACTTGATTTGATGAGTGGTGAACACCTGGCACCGTCCTCCAGTGTCTGCCTGCACGAGCCGATGCGGCACTTCAGCTTGCTCTCTCGTGGCATGTACGGTTGGAATCGACTTTTGAGGACAAGAGGCTTCGCTTGGAGTCACTATATCTGAGCCAAACACCATCTCTTCATATCCAATAGTTTGTTACAGCGTTAACAACTAAGATTTGGTGTGTCCGCTAACGGTGAGCTGTCTAACAGGCATCTAGGAGATCAAGAATTCTCAGGGCAATGCGATCGGATAAGTCGTGACTTCTCGGTGTTTCGTGGGTTCAATACCGGGTTACGATGCTTTTCCGTAAAGACTCTATGGAACCTACATCTCGCACTCGCAAATGATCGCCTTTTGATAATTTCGATGAGGTTTAACTTTTGCGTCCTACTGGTCGAACAATAGAACGTGGTTAACGCTTTCCTTGATTGGAAAACATGACTGGAGTAACTATGCGCACTCAATGTCCCGTTTCAAACTTGCGCACGAAATTAATGCTACGACCTTTCTGGAGCCGATCAAGGAGGACCCAATCACACAACTTGGGACCTAGGTGTAAGATCATAGGCGTATGTTGACGATCTTCAAGACGTCCGAAATGAACTCCAGCATAGTATCCTCTTTGCAAGGGGTGCATGCAATTACATCGGACTGACCGCTGCTATTGTCTTCGACGCAACCAAGGTGTTTGTGGCCTAACCACCTTTGCGCTTGCTTAGCATCGAACTCAACCATTTCAGGTTCTCCCAGCACAGGTAGGGGGTTAGCGCACAGAATACAGAGCTTGTTGTTTTCAGACGCAATTGAATTTTAGCTTGGATGGAGAAATGCAGTCAGACAGCTACGAAGTTGTCCAAAGAGTCAGTGGCAATTCCACTTGCCACATACGATGTTTAGAACCCCAGAACATGAGCTACTCCTACACGCAAAAGTTCCACTATTAACTTACACGCTCGTTAGTTTGGTCGCCTGCTGCTCCACTCCCTTGTGCCTCTTGGCTGAGGACGGTCTTCTCCATGTCATCAAAACCCTTCAATCCCACGCCGTACTTCTCAAACACACCCTTCTTATAGCCATCAGCTACTTTCTTGACGAAGTCGTTCTCATTCCACCTCTGCCCGATGAACTCCTCAAAAGTCTCCTTTCCCTGCCGGTGTGTAGCCCAGACCGCTTTGTAGGCGGCACCAAGTGCACAGGCATTGCCACCAATGTCCAGTCTATAAACGCCATCGATACTACCGAGCACTTCCCCTGCGATCTGCGCAATGACCGGATTGACAGATCCACCACCCACAAGATAAATCCTGCGCGGTTGAGGAGGAAGACGTGGTTCACCAGGGTTCTTCGGTGGCCATGAATCCACCAACCCTTGGGAGCGTAGCCGGCATGATAAAAACTGAGACTCGATTATGGCACGCGCGTCCGACTCGTCGTAATCATCACCAGGGACAGCGATCAGGCCACGCTCGCCAGCATCTCCGGACGAACTGTATTCATAACGCCATAAGCCTGCTCGTAGGTTCGGAACAATCTCTGGCCGTGGGAAGTACAGCCCCATCCGCATAGGATCTGACTCGTTATCTTGAAGCATTGGGGGTGCTTTCAGTGCTGCCTCGTTGAAGCGATCCCATGATTTGCCATCCTTCTTCCCAATCGAGGCGTTGATGGCATCTCGCACATGTTCACGGGCCAAGCCTCCGTTCTTATAACACAACATGAACATGTAAAGCCCAGGATCAGTAGGATGGTTGAGGAAATGATACGCGGGGTCAGGCTTGTAATGCGAGGTTGACATGAGAAACGTTGTTGATGTGCCAAGTGATACAATGGCATCCAGAGGCCGAAGGGGTAGAGCAAGGATTGTCGCCGGGTTGTCTCCAGTGAACGGTATAATTTCACAATCCTTAGGAAAGCCATACCTGGACACGAAATATTTGGAGATGTTGCCGATACTGCCTCCACCGTCCTGCGCGACAGGGCCTAGTTTTTCCCGGAGGCCTGTCGCGCCGTCATCGCCAGCTGCAAGGGCGAGCAGACGTTCATGCCATTGGTTATTCTTGATATCCCACAGATTCATACCAGTCACGTCGGATATGTCGATCGGTGCAACCTTCCCCAGGAGTAACGATGCGAAGAAGGAAGAAACAAGGGAGATACGAGATGTCTCTCCGTACGCTGAGTGGTACTTGCTTCGAAAACGCATAATCTGGGGACCACTGAATCTCTGCGGTTGCGTAAGCTTGATATAACCTAAGAGGCATATAGTCACGCACATGATGAGCACTGCTACCTGTGGCTTCAGCCAAATGCGCTGGTCCGCCCAGCTCAGCATCAAAAGCTTCGCACTGTGACTGCGTACTATGATCCTGCCAATTGGGACTGAAGGGGTGGCTAAACGCGCTGGATCGCTCTCCGTCATTGTTACCGTTCAATTGGTCCGCCAGTGGTGCGCCTGGATCCAATCTGCTCATGATGTTTTCCGCATCAAAGCTCCAGAATACCGTTCCATGTTGCATGCCCGCACCAGAGATCCCCTTCACTTTGGAAAAGTCGAGGCCGACCTCTTCCAACCTCTGCAAGACAAGCTCAAGAGCATCTATGAACATTGCTGTAGGTGCGAAGATCTCTCCTTCTGAAGGGTTGGTAAGTACCCCCTTCTGTATGCCATATTTGCTGAGGTCGGCATCAAAGTCAACCTTTGCTTCGTGAATGAGTTTGAGCTCAGAATTTACAACGAGTCCTAGACTCACGGTAAGCAGCTACGTTGGCACGCAATAACTGATACGGGAGGAGTATTTGTGACTACTGTTACCTTTCAGCTGCTGTGTAGATAAGTCGAATCCGAGATACAACGCATCCTTGGCTTGCGTTACAGTTGTGCGATTTCTTTGAGTCTTTTCGTACAGAACCCTCGGCAACTGAAATATGAATAGCATCTTCAATTGCTGCGTGTCAAATTGGCTCTTTCACTACGCAGTCAGAGAATTGTAGTCTGACTTATACACAGGCCATCTCCCCTCAGCAGCGGTGACTTGAAGTCTAAGGTAACGTAGGTAGTGGGGCAAGCAGAGCTCGACAGCTGAGGCGGGAGCTTGGACGCGGACTATGCATTCACCCGTTTTATCCGCTGCCGCTAAGGCGAGCTTAACCTTCGTTTGGCTGCATGGGTAGGATATGGGATATGGTCACTGTCAACTGGTTTTGTAGGACTACAAGTACCGTCCTTGCCTCTGATGATCATGGGCTTTCCAGATATGCATGAGGCGCTCAACCCACAGCATTATTGAGACCTGGAAGGACGTGCATTCGGATACCTTGACAGAAGGGAGCGAGTATAGTAGATATTGCAAAATTGATGATCGCAAGTTGGAGTTTTTATCTCAGCAAATACTTTATATTTGCCTAAAGGCTTGGTAAACATTTCGGCTACTGGCATTTCCTACCTGCTGTATTATAACGCCGTGGTATTCCAAGCCATGACTTCGACCGGCTCAGTGTACTCTCTACGGTCTGTCTGCATACGGGTATGATTTGGTGTGAACAAAGTGTAGCCTGCCTCTGTGCTTCTTCCTCTTCACCATGACGAAAGGTCTAGAGTTGTGATAACCTGTGCCTTGGCCGCACTGACGTACATTCGAAGCATCGGAACCCTAACTTGTTGCGAATGCCCACGCCTAATTATGGCTCGGGAGCTTGGTCGGTTCTACTATAGAGGTTTTGGATTGCCAGCTGGGCAAGCCTTAGCGCAATGGCAAGAGGATCGCTTATGAACAAGGCCTGCTGAGCTCCAGATGCACCTGGTCCCACCAAATCAGGGACTGCGGGTTTGACGACTTGACCCAACCAAGTCTTGACTAAATCGGCTTATCATGGGAAGGCTTCCCTTTGCGACGCTCTGAGGGTTTCGGCTCATATACATTATTCTGGTTAGCTGCGTGTTTGTGACCGTGTTCCAGTTCTTCGAGTTCGGAGCTTGACCTCTCAGTTGGACCTGCCCTGATGAACTCGTCCAGCTTCGAAGGGTTCAACTCTTTCGGTACGAATCTGATCTTCAGTCTCCTGACTCCTCGAACATTGGCTCCCACACGGGTTCGGACAACGTCTTCGATGCTCCTAGTCTGTTCAACAGACCAGCTGCCTGGCACCGCCAACTCAACTTCCAAGAGATAGTTCTGGCCAGCCTTTACGCCCTGAACTTGCCTAACCTCGGTGTCAGCGCGTAAACCAAGCTCTTTCGACTCCTCGATAGCCGTTGTAGCTTGCTTGCGAACGTTCGAGGTCACCTCGCTGTCCACTCCGACATCTGCGAGTTCCAGCAACGCAGACTTGGTGTTCCCCCAGCCAGCCTGCACCACCATGAGAGATATTATTAGGCCCCCAACAGGATCTAGCCATGCAGCATTATTCAGTACGTTGGAACCGCCAATCATGATAAGCGCAACAAGTGCTGTCAGAGAGTCTACCCTGTGATGATACGCATTGGACGCCAGCACAGATGACTTCCTCTCCTTGGCAATCTTCAGAGCTATTTCACAGTGTCAGTACGTGGTGGTTGGCGAGCGCCGATTGAACCTTACTTGCGCGATATAACCACTCCTTCACAATGATCGATCCTGCAGCCAGCCATGCTGCGTTGATATTCGGACCCAAATCGGTATGACTGTGGCTGTGACTGTGGCCATGGCTATGTCCCAACAGACCGAGATGCTCCAGTGTTTCTGCGAGATCCGGAAAGAACTGTTGCATAAGCGCAGTAAGTGCGGCCAACCCCATGACCACTCCTCCTCCGAGCAGCAATCCGCTCACTCCGAGCGACCCTAAGCTTTCGACCTTTCCGTACCCGCTAGGAAAACTTTCTGAGGGAGGCTTCAGCGACCATGACACGGTTGCCAAGGTCATGATGTCGCTCACAAGGTCGGTGAGGGAGTGGATCGCATCCGCAATGAGCGCTTGGGAGTGAAACATGTATCCACCTAGGCCTTTGGCGAAGGCCATGAATAAGTTAACGTACAACCCAATCCGCGTAATTCGTACCCCCGGGTCGTGCTTGTCCTGGGAGACGAGGTAGGAGTTGTCATGATGGTGGTGGTGATGGGCATGGCCCGCATGGGAACGTATCTGCGTAGTTGCCGGCATGACTGAACGACGATAGTGCGGAGAACCAGCAAGTGTCTGCATGTGCTGGAAAGGAATTTGCCGAAAGGATGGGCAAGAGCCGCAAGTGGTTGTGAGGACGCGGTGTTGAGAATGGTTTGGTGTAGGTGTCCTGTCAGCTACCGTCCCGCCCAGGCATGTGAATTCCCACCTCATTAGCTTGGGGATACGGGTCTTAGGCACGCATCGTGGCGGCAACATCTGCAAGCCATGCCGACCGAGCAAAGGCATGAAGATGGTGGAGTGTTTGATCCGTATGCGAAGCTACAGCGCCACATCCATCGACAGTGGAAATAGAAAAGTGAAGGTCAAGCAAGGGTTGTGAGGGAGGATCCCAATCTCAAACTAGTTGTCGACCCTTACCTTACGTAGCATGACTTGGCGGCGACGGTTGGGAATCGATGTTGCGCCCGCCTATAACATAGCGACCATGCGCCCTTTCCAGCTAGGCACCTGAAACTCTCCGACATAATTTACCTTATCTCTTGAGAGGTGGGCAAAAGCACGACTTACAGTTTTATGTGGCATTCCATGGACACTTGGAGCGTCTTTGCAGCAAAACACGCCGTCTGACCACGGAGTCGCGCCGGACCAGCGCTAACTCGCAACGACACGTCAATGACATAGTGTTCCCTTCACTACAATGCTGAACATCGCATCCAAAGCCTCCGAATCCGGGTGTCCTTGTCTTGTCGATGCCTCCTCCAATCGCACGCCCACATAGATGCCAACACCGTTGATGCGAATTCCTTACACGGGAGCACTACCTCCTCCGACAATCATCCCAAAGAGTGCGATCACCCCAGCCGGGGCAATTGCAGCTTTATGCGATTTCCTTTCCGTACCCTCTCAGCGGCCTCTGCAGCGGGACGGCGCTCGTAGAGATAAGACCGTTCTGCTGACAGGGGCAGGCATTTCGGTAGCATCTGGTCTTGCAGACTACCGGGGCACCAATGGGACCTACACATTGAACAAGAGCTACCGCCCAATATATTTCAACGAATTCGTCTCGAGTCATGAAGCTCGAAAACGGTACTGGGCACGAAGTTTTCTAGGATGGAATACTTTGCATGCAGCCAAGCCCAATGTCGCGCATGCAGCCGTTGAACGGCTGGGCAGGTTGGGCAAGCTGACCAGTGTTATTACACAAAGTAGGCAGTATCCCACCTATCTATCGGAGAATACTGCGAGCTGATATGTAGATAGACGTGGATTCATTTCATCCTCAAGCTCATCCTCATATTCCCACATTAGAACTGCATGGTTACCTTCGATCAGCCGTTTGCCTTTCGTGCCACAAAGAACATTCAAGAGCTACGTTCCAGGAACAGCTAAGTCTGCTCAACCCGGCGTGGGCTAATTTCCTTGCGGAGCTCCTGGCAAGTGGCGCTTTACAAACGGAGCACCCTGAAGAGCGGCGGAAGAAAGGCTTGAAGACGAATCCTGACGGAGATGTGGACCTTCCAGACGCCCCGTATACAACCTTCAGGTACCCGCCTTGCCCGTTCTGCTTGAACGACCCTCGAACTTTGCCGGACGGTCAGAAAGCACAAGTGCATGTGGACAAGGATGGTGCGTGGTTACAGACATCAACGGCAGGCGTATTGAAGCCAAATGTGATCATGTTTGGGGAGTCGATACCTACAGCAGTCAAAACGGCGGCAGAGGAAGCAATCGACGAAGCCAGCCGTGTCCTTGTGATTGGAAGTAGCCTGGCAACATACTCAGCATGGCGTTTGATCAAGCGTGCAAAAGACGCTGATATGCCCATAGGTATTCTCAACATGGGTGGCGTGCGTGGTGAAGATTCGTTCTTCGTAGACATCCCCCACAGCAACACTGGTCAATTTGCGGTTAGGGTCAGTCAAGATGTGACTATGGTGTTGCCCAAGGTTGCCGACGCTCTGGAAGAGGCAACTACTCTCAGGAGGAATGTGCGACGAGGCTGATCATCAACCCAAATGATCCTGGCGCTTGGGTCTGGCAAGTGTGGCCCTCAGGATTTCGACTAGTCGATGTAGCGGGTCAGCACTGTGTTGTATATTGGGTTGCATGTCGCAAATTACCTCACGAACAATTAGGAAATGTCGACGCTTTTGGCATTGTTCCATAAGACTTGATGCCACATGTACGACAATGGACTACTGAGGTAACCATGTCACGCCTTCTCTAAGCTGCACCTGAACACTTTTATCTCCTCTAGATGAGCAATCTCCTGTCGCGTTTTATGATTTTCTTGTTGCTTGGATGAACATGTTAGCCATATCTCACCTGCGGAAGGACGCAACGGTCTCGCTGAAACACTTGAAGAAACGTTGTTAGTGTCTCTCTGCGAAGCGTGTGCAGTTCGTCCCAGGCTTCTCAGACTTTGTAAAGTGTTCGAATGTCGTGCGGATTAGAGGCTAACCGGAGGTAGTCCATAATACAAGCGGAAGACGCCCACCGAGTTCACTCTGGAGGGGAAATGATTTTTGGCCTTTGGTTTAAGCCCGTTGAGCTTGAGGTTAGGACAATGATGATGCCGCGCTGGTTTCACTTAGGTAGAACAAATTCCAGTCCTTCTCAACGATGAAATCAAGGGGCTGATGAGCTTGCGATTTCGACATTAGGGTTCCAGCTTCAGTTCTTCCGGGCGGGCATGAGGTGCGCTAATCAGCGAACGCCAACTAGACTTCTAGTTCCAATATTGGGAGACGAAAGATGTGCAAATTGAGGGTCAATTCTGCGACCTGTTTGCCAGACAATGCACACAGAAGAAACTGCTGATGATGTCGATGGCGATGGTGTTTCACCACCTCAGTCGAACATACCTGAGTTATGGCTTCTCGTGATAGCGTCTCCTTACCTGCCTACTCCATGCGTGTAGCATCCTCCAATCCGGCATATGCAGACTCCTTGAACCGTAATACCGTTTGCACGGGGACCTTTTTCAAATTGGAGGCAGGTGATTAGGTATACATGCTGTTGAGTTTTATCTGTATCACCCACGATATCAAGGGGCTGTTTGGCCTGGCACACCCACTGATTGAGCAGAAGAACCAGCAAATGTAAAATTCGCCACAGCAAACGACGCACAGGGTTAGCGTTCGCATCAAGACCAACCGCTAGAGAGGAGGAGCTGTTGAACTTCAACTGGGAAGGCGTGACTCCTGACGCCAGATCAGGCGGGAGAGAGATTGGGCTACCTCACTTTCAGTCACGGATCAGTATCAAGTGTATACACAAGGACTACGTGTTGTTGCCACCGCTGTTGTCGGGCGGAGACTTGCAAGAAGGCTCTTGCTCCTTGAGTAATGCGGGGGATACACGTACCAAGACTTGCACTGCCATCTTCGTGAGGAAGGGAAGAAGCAGTACTGGGGGAAGCGGTCCATCATAATGCTTCTTCAAGGCGCATTGGTAGAAGCACGTAGTCATAAAACTGCATTTCCATGACGTTGCTTGAGACGACATATGCAAGACTGCCCCAAGCTGACAATGTACAAGTCCAACGCCGCCGATAGGTGCGCCTTAATGATACAACGACCTCATCATCGTCAATTGAGTCTGAAGGAGAGCACTTTAATGCCACTGACCAAAACATGTGACCCTTCTCAAAACAGGCATTGACAGATTCCGTTTTATTCGTCCCTCCCCCGCTCGAAAACTCATATTCGATCAGCTGGACCTAGCATACTTTGGATACTGGGCACTCGCTGATGACGTTCTTGTGCTACTGCAGTTGCCGCAAGCGTATCCATCGCGGTGGAGCCGGTGCCCACCTGGAAGATGTCCCGGGGTAGCGAGGGCAGAGTCGCTGGAAAGTTTTGGCCACAATGCTGCAAGTCTTCGACTGAATTGTCATCTGCATCCACCTCAGCGTCCGAGAAACCGATCCCACTGTCGTCTCCGTCTTGAGGCGTACCTCGGTCCCGTCTATGAGCTGCTCGATACGCGGCATGAAGGTTCTTCAGGCCTTTCTCCATGCACTATAGACTATCAGTAGACCGTCAGTGGTAACAAAGTTGATATGGGTGTACCTTGTTCTCCAGCAGCTGCCATTTCTCTCCAATACGGCTTGCTAACACGCTCCACATATCTCTCCTGACTTCCATGTATGCAACGGCTAACTGCTCTAGCTTGACCCCGTCCCAGTCCTCGGCATTTCTCCGCTCCATGAGCCGCTCATGACGTTTCCGGCAGGCATTAGCAGTTTTGGAGGGGAAATGTCGCGAGGCGATGGGTTGCCAGTTGAGACCTTGTGCCCTGGCCGTCATCAAGGTCTCATCATCGTGGGTGGACCATGAGGTAGCCAGGCGGTGTTGGCTGGTGACAACTTGGGGCCGCCGTTGGACAGTGGCGCTTCTTGCTTGCTTAGGCATTCTGCTGGCAAGAGGTCTGAAGACCAAGGTTGTAGACCGCGTGGGCCGCACCCACAATATGAATATATGTGGACCCTAACGACGAACAGAGTGCGTGCAAAGTACAAAAGAGCAGTGACGACAAATGAAAGGCTATCGGCTTGACTTTGTCAAACGGACGTTCTGCGCCGGCACCTGGGAAGAAGTGAGATGAGAGACGAGGAGAAACGATTGGATTATGAATGATTGCCGGAGGTATCAGGAACCGCGTTTGCCCCAGCGAGGCTAGATGAACGCTTTCTTATAACAGCTACCACGCCTCAACGAAGCCCGGTGTTGTGCACGCTTTGCCGTCAAACATCAACACCGTCGCCGAACTTGAAACAGTTTCATGGCTTCCAACACCGTCATAGGGCTCCCAGATAGCCGCGCCCCAGATACCGATTGTGGAAGGGCACTGGTGCAGGAGGCGCACTGCGGCAAAAATCGACCAAAAAAAGCTATCGACATCAAGCGTATGGTTCAGAAGCGTTGGTTTAAAAGCGGATAGCTGTACTTCTGACATACTTCTGGCACAAAGGAGCGCCAGTTTCAACGGTATTTCCGGAAGGCGCGTAACTATGTATAGCGGCGGCAAGAGAGGATGAAAGGGAACGAGTGACACAGAGGACGCAAAACACATACCTAACGTCAACTAGCACTTAGAGACATTTCAGACGTTTTAAGCAGAACAGCCAATAGAGTAAATGAATGTGAGGAACGGCTGTTGTTGCACGTCACATCGACCAGGTACCTGGGTACGCACGTCCTCACCAACGGCGCTCGAGGGCAGCTTTATAAAGCATCTCCACTAGCAACGAGTCACTGCGCGTATTTCGTTATGAGAAGAGCGCAATCTTCCGATGAGGAGAATGAAGGAGATACCCTCAGCGGCCGAGCAATCACAGCAACCTTAGGATACTTCTGGATTGAGCAACGTCTCGAAAAGAGAAGACGTTCCGTCCCATTTGGGAGCTGGTTATGCTGACGGGGAACGTTGCGATACCTTCTCCATTTAGTGTTCCGGCGCAGACTCGAACTCTCCGCAAGCATTGTTCACTCAAGCCCACGATCAGCAATTCCAAGGTGACGTGTTGGAGGTGGTTGGAGGTGTTCGGAGGTGTTGCGAGACCCTGGGAAGAT
Organism: Floridaphiala radiotolerans; assembly: GCA_022813185.1. Lineage (NCBI taxonomy): Eukaryota > Fungi > Ascomycota > Dothideomycetes > Floridaphiala > Floridaphiala radiotolerans. The sequence goes on along the minus strand of JAKLMZ010000069.1, from coordinate 7,281 downwards.
CCCATCCTGTACTGTGGTTGCCTGAAATGGAGGATACCGGGCTTAGGCCAACATTTCCCGAAGCTGCCATCACGGCCCACCTTGAGCAAACCCTTGTGTGGTGTCGCTCAGAGGGCCTGCATACCTCAACATCTAGAGTTTTACCCTATTTTCGTCCCCCTCCCCCCCGATGAGGCGCATAAGCTTGTGCAGGGATGGTGAGCCGGGACGGCTGCAGCATGCATGCCCTCGACACTTGTGCCTGGCCATCACACACATCGGCGCTTAGCAACGCAACAACGGGAAACAAAACAGCCTCATTGGACATGTAAAGGTGCCACCAACCTGTTCTCCTGTAACCACCAATCCTCATTTGCTTGCGGCCTTGAACAATTTACTTCTTCCTATGTTGGTTCGAACTTAAGGTCGCGCGTATATATGCCCGCCTCCCCTTTCTTATCTTTTGCGTTTCGGATGTTTCGCAGTAAGCGTCATTTGTATTGATCTCGACCTTTGCCAGTCAGAAGTTTGTGTCCTGTCTTTGTTCGACTATTTCATCAAGCCTTGTGGCCGGCTGTGCCGTCGTCTTTTCTTGGTGCCAGACTCTCTTTCAGTACGGACATCTAGTTGCATCCTGTCTGAGGGTTGCAGCAGCAGAGTCATCAGTCATTCTTCGCAGTAGAGTCAACGCTAAACTCTCATGTTGGACGCACGCAACTTAGGCAACGCTTGTCACTGAAAGGAAAACAACCCTCTTTGTTGTTCACATTAGACGTCTCGCACCGGGCAACATAGCGTGGGCCGTTCTGCTCCCCTTTCCCGTCTAAAATTACCCGAACACATCAGAATGGGCAATCCTAAGAAATTGTCTTTGCAACTCGACATCTCAAAGGCCAGATCCTCACGACCACAGCTGTCACTTGCCTCAGCAGTCCCACGCACTCCTATGACAGCCGTGGGTTACGTCACGCCGTTCACACCCATAACAGCTCGTGCTCTTGCACCGATGCTTTCGCCTGTCTCGGCGACGTCCGAAAAGTCATCATCAACGTCATCCCCTGAGGATAGTGTCACGAGTATTGTCGGCGGAATACTCAAAAAGAACGGCTCCCGGAAGAACTCGTTACGGGTGGGGTTTGCAGAAGAGCCTCCAGTAGTCTGGCCAATCACTCCATTCGAGCGGCAGTGGTTTGTTCCCAAGAGCAAGGAGGACAGGAGATGGGGTCCGCAAGACCCTGATGCCGACGACGAGTAGCATCTTGTTCTTTTTATGCCCGGGTTCTCTACTAGAATGGCGGGGCTTCACGGATTCTTGTTAACGAAGACATGACACGGGTGAGCAACCTACACGGCGTTGCAAGGGACGTTAGCGCTATCAACGAGGCGGTTGCCCGTCTGCTTCATTGTATATAGCTCCGAATTACGAAGGCGTGGTACGACGCCACATGAAAGATAGGATACTATTGCTTGAAGCTCATATGAGCCCTGTACATACGAAATGGGCGCGTTAACCGGCCTTGGACCCTGAGCACGTGCATTCCCCCCGAAGCTCCCTTCGGTACCTGTAACTTGGTCGGCAGTGCCTCGGATAATTCTAGAGGCCGAAGCTGACACCGGAATGGAATATTCAGTGGAAACCTACTTTATCACTGCTTATGTAGATAATCTGGACCTACTTAGCTTAACCTCATCCGGGCTTCTGCAATTGTGTGCCATACAATACCAACTGGCGGCGCCCCAAGCATAATGTCAATAACGAACGTCGCTGCATTCACATCATGTCAACTGAGATTGCTGTCAGCTGAACTGAACGCCGAAGAAGCAGAAAACAAGCTTCTCCTCTCTGCCGCTGCGCCGGCTTCCATTGCACGTGCTGGCCTCGGCATATTGAACTTGATTGTTAGCAGCCAACGAACCGGCTTAGGCGGGAGAACCGTGATAGATCTGCAGCTCGATCCCGCTGTTGGGAATGGGAAGGAAGGTGGAGCCGGATTGGCAGATCATGGCATCAGGACGGGCGACATTGTCAGCATACGGGAACAGTTAGGCGGCGCTGCAAGAAAAAGAGACAAGACTGAGAGCGAGAAGAATGGGGTCAGTGGTGTGGTTCTCAGGGTGTCGGGTGGCAACGGGCCTATCTCTCTAGCATTAGATGGCGACGACGTGGAGGTACCATCAACACGAGTTTGGATGTACGTCTCTCCGCATTGTCCAGGCTGCACAGCAGCACTCACGCAGTACGACGGCTTTTCTCAAGTCACTGACGCGTTCGCGTGGGTTTCTAATGCAGTGTCAAAATTGCCAATGAAGTCACCTACAAGCGGACGGCTCAGGCCATGATGAGCCTTTCCTCTCTGTCCTCTTACACCACCTTGATGCTGGTACTTTTTGGCAAAAGCTCCCCCACACCGGTATCACTTACAGAGATGACACATGATTGGATTGACCCGACCCTCAACGACTCGCAGAAAGATGCGGTCACCTTTGCTCTGTACTCGAGGGAGGTTGCCCTCATTCACGGCCCTCCTGGCACCGGCAAGACGCATACTCTGATGGAAATCATTCTACAGACGCTGCGCCGGAACCCAGAAGCACGGGTCTTGGTTTGCGGTCCGTCCAATATTTCTGTTGACAATATCGTAGAGAGGTTATCCTCGCATAAGGTGCCAATGGTTCGGTTGGGGCATCCAGCGCGCCTTCTACCTAGTGTGTTGAACCATAGCCTGGATTTCCTTTCCCAAACATCCGATGCTGCAGCAATAGTCCGAGATATTCGGGAAGAAATGGACAAAAAGCAGGGGAGTGTCCGCAAGTCCAGAAGTGGGGGCGAGAGGAGGGCAATCTACAGAGAACTCAAGGAACTGAGGAAAGAATTCCGTGACCGTGAACGAGCTTGCGTGGACCAGCTGGTGCGCAGTAGCAGAGTCGTCTTGTCCACTTTGCATGGGGCAGGGGGTGCACAGCTCAAGGGGACCAATTTCGATCTTCTAATCATAGACGAAGCCAGCCAGGCGCTCGAGGCTCAATGCTGGATTCCCATTCTCACCGGAGTTCAAAGACTGGTTTTGGCGGGTGATCACCTGCAGCTCCCACCTACAATCAAGAGTGTAAACCCAAGGCTGCCACAAGTCACCAAGACTAAAGGGCTAACGCAGGGAGAAGAGCTTGAAGACTCTACGACCTTAGCAGAAACCTTGTTTGACAGGTTGCTCAAGTTGCATGGCTCATGTATCAAGCGGATGCTGACAACCCAGTACCGGATGCACGAGAAAATCATGGCATTCCCGTCCAGCGAACTCTACGAACAGAGATTGTTAGCAGCAGAAAGTGTGAAATTGCGGTTGCTGAAGGATTTGCCATATCCTGTGGAGGAGACAAGTGATACAGTCGAGCCGTTGGTATTCTATGACACCCAAGGTGGAGAATTCCCGGAAAAGACCGAAGAAGAACATATTGGACAGCCTGGTAGAGACGGAAGCATTCTCAACCTAACGGAGAGCAAGAGCAATGAGCTGGAAGCATTAATCGTACATCAGCACGTCAGAAAACTGGTCGAAGCTGGTGTAAGGCCCAGTGATATCGCTGTTGTAGTCCCATACACCGCTCAGGTAAGCCGGCGGCGTCTGAGTAGATCACCCTGTGCTTGAGACCTGTGCTCACGTCTGGCAGCTTGGACTGGTTTCCAGATCACTGAAACCTCTGTTTCCGGACTTGGAATTTGGAACTGTAGATGGGTTCCAGGGCCGCGAGAAAGAAGCCGTCATTGTAAGCCTGGTCAGGAGCAACGACAAGAGACTCGTCGGCTTTCTCGGCGAGAAGAGACGATTAAATGGTAAGCACAAGTCCTGTAAAACCTATGAAAACTACCGCTGACTGCTCAACAAGTCGCAATGACCCGTCCGAGGCGGCATCTTTGTGTTGTTGGAGATTCTCAGACTGTGAGCTTGTGAGTGTTCCCAGATGCTTTTCTTTTAGAGCCCATTGTTACTCACGAGATCGGATAAGGTAACTAATTTGAGCAGCGGGAGCCCCTTCCTGAAGCATTGGATGGCCTATCTGGAAGAGAATGCGGATCTTAGGTACCCAGATATTGCTGACATCCTCAGTGAAACAACTGCTGCTTGAGTTCAAGATTACACATGCGTACAACCGAAAAACTCTCACATTTCACACCACAGAATCCCGACACGTACATACAATCACATCTCGGCGCCCTGATGCAATTACTTAAGTTTGCAACCCCTTTGCTAATGTACTTGGGACAGTACGAGCCGAAGTGCGGCAAGAGAGAACCATGATGCAATTGTAGATCTAAGAATAGAGCTAGAGAATTGCCAAGATACCGCATACGTACCACAATGTCCCGAGCGTCCTGAAAATATATCAGCAATGGCCACAACAACATACCTTACTATCTGGGTTTTGTCACTCATCGCAGGGTTCGCGAGCGGTCGTTTCCCAAAGAAACAATCGTTGGTCTCCGTGGCAGAGAATTTGATTTGGGGAGCACTCACAGCTCGCAACACGAGGCAAAACTCTTTGCTCGTGTACAATATTCAGACCCTACTCGCATCCATCATGTGTCTGACTACCAGGTATATCCGCTGGTCAACGATCGAGACGTTCGAAGGGCGCTGCGAAAATGGACTTAACCCGCTGATGCGGCAAGAAGTGACAGACCACGCCCTAATAAATACTTTCAAAGAGTTACCACCATGGACATTGCATCCATCCGGATCGAAGAAGGTTTCATCTTGATCCAATTGGCTATCGCTCGTTCCATACTTCAGCGCGCTCTTGCTACTCCCACTACTATGAGAGGCGATTGTTGTGGCCCTAACCCGTGCGGCCTATATGATGCTCGACCGTCCACCTTGCAGGCACCCGTAGCATTTCGACGCTAGGCTTCTAGTGATACGGTAATGTGGAGGGTAGAGCCAGCCGATCTACGGTTTCCTTTCTGCATTCCTACAATCTAGTCACTCTTCTTCCTCGGGCTTCCATGCTGGTTTTGATGAAGTTTCATACCATGTCATAGTGTTTCAGTCCGTGTGTTGCCGCTGCTTTGAGCCACACAATCGCAATCTTCTCACATATGCTACTCAAATATGCCTCTCTTGGCAGCTACTATGCTTTTCAGTTCTCCCCTGCTCGAGAACGTCTTCCGTCTCTATTGAAGCCCCGGTCACCGCAAGCGTCCTGCACATGCTCTAATTGCGCAGGAAACACCTCGTTGGGCCGATTCAGCCGCTTTTACAGCGTGAATGCTTCAGAAGGGTACAATGCTGGAATCCCTATGACCACCATACTTCACAGGCAGCCATGGGAAAGGTAGAGGGTACCACAAGCAACTTCGGGCAGGCGGCACGAGCGCGTCTATCGTCGAGAGCAGCCGCTATAAGGAATGGAGACATAAGAATAAGCGCTCCCACGCTTGTCGATGATTCGCGAGCTTCCGAGCTGTAAAGCATAGGTAACAATTTGCAAAAGCATGCATTGAAAACCGGTTTTCTAATGCTGATACGCGCTCGACTGAGGCAACGTAAGCGATGATGCTGGAAGCCTGGGATGATGGACAAGCGCTCAATACTGTGTCTGCACACATTGCCTCAGTACAGCCGCACGGCGAAGTCGGATCAGCCACCGGCAAGGTGCGGACATCGAGCCTTGGAGCAACATTCAGACGGTTGTTCATGAGAGAAACAAACCTAGAACAGAGCTAAAGCCGTCGTTGGCGAGACATGGGTAGCATCAGAGCCTAAGTCCAGCCTCAGTCGTCAGGGTGCAGTGCTCACATTCCCCTCCAAGGACCCCAGTGTCTTCGACACAATTCTGAAGACGAGTGCGTACCATGAAGCCTCCTTCTCTATTCAAGGTCCGACAACAGGGGGCTCCGCCACTGAAGTTGAATTTACACACAAAAAGCAGCTGCTGGCATTTAGACCTTGTAGTGGAAATGCGCGAATCAATTCCCAGGTTGCCCGTTTAGGGTCTTTACGAAACCCACCTGCGTAGCCCGCAAGCCTTGATCCTTCATCGACAGCAACAAGACCTGCCTTGTTTTCTGATGACGGCAGCGTACTTTCAGATCGGGACGTCGGGGTCGCGGTGTCTAGAAATTTTAGTGTAAGGAGGTCACGCAGTGCGGGAATATCGCAAGATCTCGTCGCTGGTTTGGTGGTTGTAAGGACTCCTGAGTGGAAGAGGAGCGCCGGAATTGGCCATTGGACGGACAGCTCACAGCTCTCCAAAGAGTCCTTTGAGCCAGCGTTCTTCGGTTGACAAATATAGGGGTATCATGTACGTCAGGGAAGAGCCCGAGCAAGAACAGCACACGTTAATCATGAAGGATGCAAGAGTCGAAGTCGGTTGCTGTGTTACTGATATACACGCAATCGACTTTGGGCCTCTTGCCCAGCCAATGAGAGACAACGGCTCTCGCACAACGAACAGCGGTCGAGGCGGCAATTGCTAAGCTGGAAGCTAGGCCTGTGTACTTAGGATAAAAGTTGCAGTGGCTCTGGGATAATGTCATCCTCGCTTCATAGACACTCCCGCTGTTGCGCCAACAATAGCGAGGGACTGCCTGGTTCTAGGGTCCTCCATTGTCATCAGCGAACATCAATGCAGGTGCCAGAATCCGAATCACCGGTTTTAGCCAAGAGCAATCTTCTGTACCGGCTATATGGAACCCGATCCCCCATCAGCGCAATGCAAGCCTACCTTACCATCATCACCTCATCCTCCCACCCCCGTTGTCCGCAACAATTGACAACCTCACAGCTGCATGTGGCCTTCTCATCAGTGAGCGGCAAGCTAGACAGGCCCTCGAACTCCGCGTGAACCAGCAAGCACAAGAGCTTTCCACCATTCATGAGAGGGTTGGTCAGGCGCTCTGTGTAACTATCCCTGTGAATGCAGCGTCTGGCAGTCAAGACAGTAGAAGCATGCCCAGCACTTGTGATCCGGACTAAGCGAACTCGTCAACCAGTGCGGAGACGGCTATGGCCAGTGACAGTGGTGTTGATCAACAAGAGAGGGGGTCCTCTGCTCAGGAGCTGCTGTTGACGGGTTGGGGTAGATCCAGTGGGCTTGACGGTCCGGATAGAATGGATGAAAGATCAAGATTCGCTCCACGAAAAATGTCGCGAGCGTGGATGTGTCCGAGATGCCGACGGAGAGGCAGGGGGGGGGGGGGGGGGGGGGGGGGTTGGGGGGGGCGGGCGGGGGGGGGCGGGGGGGGGGCGGGGGGTGGGGGGGGGGGGGGCGGGGGGGGGGGTGGGGGGGGTGTTGGGGGCGGGG
>JAKLMZ010000068.1:0-57361 GCA_022813185.1 Floridaphiala radiotolerans | reverse complement strand
GTCGAAAGAACAGAGATTACGGACGAAGACACCAATCAGTGATAGTAAGAGGTGGTCGATGCTCCTCACCTTGCTCGATGTAGAGGGTTCGTCGCCATGTCCGCTTAATAATGCGGACATAGAACCCTTGTGAAACATGTGCAGACCAGGATGGCGCAGCTTGTTTTCGAGCATGCGGTCGAGCAGAGATGAACAGTACCTGATCGACCTTACCGTGTGCGCGGTAGCTCTCTGATATCGTACGCCTCACTCATAGTCGTGTGGGGGCCAGCGTGTGATGGCTTTCGTCCGGACGATGTGAGTCATCTTGCGGTCTGCAAACCAGTAAAGCTTTCATCAGCGACAGCGGCTGACGGAGTTCAAGTCTCAAAAGTTGAGAACAAAGCGCGTCTGAACCGTCTGAACCGCTTTCTAAGCAACAGATTTGAAAATACGCGGGGCGTGATGTCGTAAGGTAGAAGCCCGGTTGTGATGAATGTGAGGGCTGAGGATCGGCTCGGGTTGAAAGATCAGCACAAGCGCGCTAGCGTGTTGAGCTAAAGCCTAACACGTCTAGCGCTGGATGCGTCTCTAAAGTAATGTCGTGTGTCCATACGTTAGCGTCATGCAGGTAACGATAGAAAGCTTCGGCTAACGGCATTGGTCGCATCTACCAGTAACACAACGCGCGGTTATTCGGCCATGGACCTCGCCTCTATGAACGGGTAGTAAAATTTGATAGGGCGTGTTGAGTGGCATGTCGCGCAGAACCCTTATAATCGCGTAAGCACAGCGTCATATGACCCTGGGCATCACGTTTGCAGGCCGGCCAGCTCAGAACCAGCAGAAGAGCGCACCTGGCTCGCCACGAGCCAGCCTCTCTCTGTATCTTTTCTTTGTCGTGGTGATATGGTGCTCGATACCGATGCTGTGTTCTTGGGAGGAAGTGTGGCACGTTCTATCCAGCATCATCTATGCATTGGACCAACGCTCATGGCCGCATACTGGTTAAGCAAGCCACCCTCCCTACAGACGGTACGGCATGACAAACCGCGAGAGCTGCAACGTCCAAAACGTATGTCAGTCTCAGCTTATCCCACCACATCAGCCCTGCCGTGGAGTAGGCTTAGTTGCCAACGTTCAGAAGACCGCTTTTCTTCGCTGATAGCGGGCCTCGCTGTTTCGCGTGCTACGGTTAAGGTCATGTTTCCAGACCCAGCTGTCTGTGAATTGTGGGTTCCCCGAATTGTACAGTAACCTAAGCCCTATCTACTTACTCTAGACAGGCTCACATGGAGGTGATATGCGCCTAAGCACGTTGCTTGTACTATGATGGCCTAAAATCTCTCCAGCAGGTCGGGAGAACAAGAGCATGGGACCGTATCTTGATCGAAGTTTCGACTCATGGTTTCCGCAAAGCCATGGAGACGTTTTGATGCGCCAACCGAAAGCACCTAGCACCAGTCATGCCGTGTATGCATGTGGGAAACAGAAACTTTCTTTGAACTGAGGAAAGTAGTGCTACAGTCAGCAGAGCTGAGGCTTAGGACTAGCAGATATGGAACGGTAAAGTCTTCTAAACTGAGATTGGGCATGTGCATGTTTTAGAGATTCCTGCGGCAAACGTTGTCTGGAGCAAGTGACGGTGACTACGATCCTACTGGACGCTGTTCGATCTAGTACTCATCAGCTGCAACCAAGTTGGGACGAACGCTGCAGGCCCGCATATTGGATTTGGTACTCAACTTTCCCGCCCGCGCCATCAACTGTGGGTTTCTGGTGGGGCTTTGTGGGACAATCTGTTGACCGCGTGTTCTGGCTGCACGAACGGCTTGGGACCGCATAGAATGGGCGTACCGTCCTGTTTCAACTGTGAAAACGTCGGTCAGTTGCTGACTGTTAGGCGTACGCAAGTGGCAGTGTCAGAAGCTTCCTCATCGAGAGTTCGTCTCCATGCTTAATGTTGCATTTGGGGACGGAGGATACTTACAAGAACGATAGAACTCATCGCATGTCCAGAATGTGCGCTCAGCGAAAGCACTTACCGAACACCGTGTGCCCAGCTTTAAATAGATTCAAGCTTCAGGTCTTGACGGCCCGGTGGTCTGGTTGACCTCCACGGAATTCATACAGAGTAGTTGCAGCGCTACAGGGGAAGCGGCAAAATTGGGGGCTCAGAATATCGGATTCCAGGCGAATGGGAATGATCGGTAGACAGGGTGGCGGACGGACGCAATGAACAGACAGCTCTAGTGTGTAAGGCGTCCCGTGCTAGTCGCAGTCGTGGGTAACTCTGAAATAAGCGTTGCGGGTTGGCCGAACCAGATTCTTTGGGCTCTGCCATGCAGCGGACAGCTGCCGCCGCGTGGAGTTGTGCAGGGAACCCGATTGTGTGCCTGGAAGCTTTTCATTTATCTTAAATCTTAAGAATGCACGTGTTCTGTACATACTGAAGCGGTTTCATTCAGTCGCTAGAGGCTCTCTTGAGGTTGAGGCTGCAGATGACGCTGGAGTGAGCAGATGAAAACAAGCGCCTTTGGTATCATTGAGAAAACTTAGATTACTCCTGCCCTGTGCGGGTATTTCGAATGTCTATATCGAGAGTATGGTGTCTCTTCTGTGTATGCCTGATGCTCAGATGCACATAGGACAACCGAGAAGATCACGAAGCGAGTGCAATAGTACGCCGAAGCCATGCTGACCTATGCAAAACGGGTAAATGCGTTTCATACGTGCTGCAACGCATGAAAAAAACTTCTGAGATTATTTCGATGATTTTTGACGTGCGTGTATTCTACGGCAATGGTCCTTCTAACAAAAACAGTCAGTGACGGAATGCTTGACGCGCCTGGGTTGTTGTGCAAAATTACCATGTTGTCTACTCTACTGAAGACTCTGTCACAACCCGCAAACTCGCAATGGATACCAGGGTTGTGCTTGGCTTCGTGCCTCGCTCTATCTTTCTTGCTCGAGAAACCACCTTCCGTAGCCTGTGGACAGCCCTCATGCCTGCAAAACAAAGATTTGGTGTGTCGCTTGTAATGCTTTCGTAAGTCGCAGCCCCGAGTGAAGGTTGCTCGTGACGTGCAGCTAGGAAACGCACAGCTCCAGGTTCCTTCCGGATTAACGTAGCCATAGTTTGACAGGTCGGATTGATTGGCCGGGGAACTAGCTCTCGATGCTTCGGATTGTGACTCCTCACGGTGTTCAAGAGGGAAAGCACCAGCTGATGTGATTGATTCTGAATGTGGGAGCGTGAGGTTGTGCATATTGTGAAATCCTACAGGTGCCATACCGGGTACCGGTGGTCCTAGAGGTGTTGGAAACCCGATTGACGGATGGGTCGCTGTGGATAGTGGAAGCGCCTGATACTGATATGAAGGTGGTCGCGGAGCAGTCCAGTAGGCTGGCTGGAATTGACTTGGATCCATAGCGGCATGTGGCGCAGGTACTGCGGCCGGCAGACCTCCTGCATGAGTGGAATAATAGTAGTAGTTCTGAGGCACCTGCTGCCCGTGATGTTGACTGTACATGACCGGGGAAGGTTGGGGTTGTGAAGTGCTATATATGATATCGTTGAGTTGTTCTTGACTCATCTCGTTTGGTTGGAAATAGCCAGACATTGTTCTTGAGCCAGGAAGGGGAGCGTGAGGATGATGGAACAGGACTGCTGAAGACATGAAATGCTGTTGAGGAGCTGCCGACTTGTAGACTTATCAGATGCACACGTGACGAAAAAACAGTGACGAAGCTGTAATACACGATACGTTGAATGTGAAGCAACGATATAGATGCGCTGATGTCTTGAGATAACCAGTATATGAATAGCCAAGCAGGCGGCGCAAGACTTCAAGTAGAAGAGTCTGATTGCAAAGCGCACTCATCTGGATGACCGTGGTTTCGTACTAAAATAAACAACTCCAGCCAGAGAATGTGGGTGAGACACCATCTGAAATGCAGAGTAACCCAGCATTCACGGTTGCAGGGTAACTACAATAGGCTAGAATGGCCGTTGACGGGCTGAAACAGGGATGGGTGTTTGGACAAGCACTAAGACCTGCGTGCGTGTCTGCCCCGGTCTGTGAACGACTGAACGAGGGAGGAAAATAAAATAAGGTTCGATGGGTGGGTGCTTGTCGTGCGTGGTGCAAGCGTGCAGGAAAAGGGTTTTGGGCACCGTTCCCTTTGCCTGTAGGAAGGGAAGAAGATTCCTCTCAGGGTTAGTTTCCTCTGCTTACTTAGGTTAGGAAACCAGGTCGACAGTAGACGACCCAAGAATGACGAACGAGGAGGTATTGGCTGGCACGTATAGACTTCCTAAAGCTGCCGAAGGCTGCGTGTGCCTGTGGTGTCTGCCTCCGTAGCTTGGCGATACGCATGCAGGAATCGGAGTTTCCTGCTAAGTCCTCGACCAATTCCAGCGGGTGAGAAGCTCAAGCCCTACGTGTGCAGAGCGGCTGAGCAGCCAACACGCCTTAGTTGCAGATCTCCGAGCATGGCTCCGGATCCTGGAGCACCGAGCGGACTAAGCCGACATGCAGGTCGAGGTGAGGCCTTAATGATCCAGCAATGACACAAGTTTGGGCGCGCCATCAAAGCCCGGGAATAACGAGAGTCGCGTTAAAGCGGCGACGAACGCAAGTAGGTGCTTGACAGCCAACGCCTCCGCTGTCGATGCAGCCGGCACCGGTGTGATGGTCTGATGTTGGAGGCCACTACCTACTACCTCCCGTGGGCCATATCTGGTAAGCAGTCAAGGTTGCCGTGCCCGGAGACTGATAGCAGTGTCCATCTGCGTCATGCTGTAGGGGATCCGTGACCGCTTTTCCTAGACAGAGTGAGGCTGTCCAGATGCTCAGTCAGTCTATCTTCATGATTTGTGTTTTCAGTTCGTGTAAGAAAGTAAGCGGTGCTGGCCAATGACGGCGAAGAAGGTCTGCCGCCGGGTCCAGCATTCTCCCGAGACACCGACGAATCATAGCGCGGCGAGTACGAAACCTGCGCTCATTCCAGTTAGGAGCCGTGCATGCCTGAATTCTCAATTTCGACGTTCATTTAGAGATCACGATCAGAAAGGACCGCAACTCGGCTTGCTTACTGACTTCAACTCTCTGCTAAGTCCGTCCAAAGTCCACGCGGGGAAGCTGTGCATTTGTCGATACTACCGATGTTAGGGAACCATACCATCCTGTCACTATTGTTCGTCCACATGGGAAGCCTGCCACCCACCAAAGGATCGCCGGCACGGCCTCGAAGCTTTGGTGGCTCGCTCGAAGCGGACTACGCTAGCCCCCGGACGATGCTATTCTTGCCCGTCGTGACGTGACGCAAGCAACACCCGGACATGAGCACGACTCGAATGTCAGGCCATCGTGAAGCCGAATATCCTGCGTCGCCGACTCGCTCGTCCACCGTTTGTAGCCGCCGGACCAATGGGGATAATCCTCAGACAAATTTAGAGTCTTGCTGCAGCTCTCATTAGCGCACCGCAACTTTCATCTGATCGTCACAACACTTAGGCACTAGGATGAAAAGGGGATCTGTTAATTTACAGTCGGTGGACAAAGGAGGTGCTGAGATAGATGCAACTAGCAAAGCGGACATGCTAACCCTAGTCATGGCTTAGCGTAGGCGTATCCCGTCAGATTTGGCGTTGCGCCAAAGCAATTGAGGACAGACGTTGCATTGGGTATGTTAGTAAGAACTTTTAGGGCCGTTGCTACTTTCTTCACTCATCGCCAGCGAGATGCAAAGTCAGAAGACTCCATCATTGAGAGGACCTATGGCGGTACAACTACAGATGGATTTATCGATCACTAAATCGTCCATCGCCTCCCGATCCTGAACTGGCAAGTCCTGCTGCAACGCTGTGTACTCCTCTCGGTTTGCTGCCCCAAGCTACTCTGCATGCTGGAGGCTTTGCAGACTGAGTTCGTGCCATATACGATTTCGGACGCCTACATCTCGTCAAGATCCGGTTCCTCGGTCTTAACCACAGATTCCATGGCAACTCCCCGTACCAGACGACCATACCCAGGGCCGGGTGTGCCTCGTGCATATGACCTGCACGCAGGCTCAGGAACGTTGACGTGATGAACCTTGGGGGTTTTGATATCGGAACCGAGTGGCATCTGATGGCGGACATCAAGGTCTGGAGACGGATACGCGCTCCACCTATGGCTTCGCGTTTACTTTCCGAATGCTGCTACATGGATGTCTTCAGTCACTTACCCATCGTTTGGCTGTTCGGAACGTTCGAACTCCAGTTTCTCATGCCTCGACTGCTGAATTTGACAATAGGCTTCGGATTGCTCCTGTTGTAGCAATCCCTCGGCCTCAAGAAGGGCTTCTGCTTGCTGTAGCCTCAGGACCGCCAACTCCTTCTCTTTCTCCTTTGCCTGCACGGCCAGTTCAAGGTGGGCTTTTGTCTGTTCCAACATGGTTTCCTGGAACTGTACGAGCTGTCGATGCAACGCCACCTCATCATGGAGATGCTGCAACCTTTGTGGCGCTTGAGCTTGTACTGGGCCGTGCTGGGAAGGATTGTGGTCCCCGGGGGTATCGAAAGTTACCAAGCTATCGATCGAAGAAGTGAAGCCGCTCTCCGCTACACGAATACCCGACACAGCCATCTCGGTATAAGGATTTGTTGGAGTAGAATGGCTTGTCGGAGAGACTATGGTGCATTTCTTTCTAGGACGACCCACCGCAAGAACACCATCTACAGCGGCTGCTCTAGCTGCTCGTGGTCGTTTAGTCCGTGGTTTCGTTGCTTTGATCCGCTCGGCATGCCCACTGGCCGCTATGGCGTTCAGCACATCTCCTTTCAACACTTCGATAACGTCGCAGTACGGATTCATGGTCCCTATATTGTTTCTTCGCTTTCGCACTTCTTCTACCAACAGTGCCTGGGCCGTGGGAAGATGTTTCACCACCATGGACAGCTCATACAGTCGTTGAAGGAGCGGCAAACTCCACTTCATGGGGTCTAGAGCTGGGTGGCCTGCTTCAGCAATCCTTGCTTTGACGCGGAAGTTATCGCCTTGGCGAGGCAGCATCTCTGCAGGCACGCATTCTTGCACAGGTTTCCCCCAAGTTGCTTCAATACCGCGTAACAGCCTGATTCGATGACCATCCCGGGTTGACTTCTTTGACTGGCGACGTTGGCTTAGCTGAACTTCGGACCACACTGCAACCGTAAACCACGTACCTTGAGAATGCCTGGCTGGCTAAGTGTATCCGATTCGTCTGCAGCAGAGTCTAAAACCCCTTCCATTTCGCCGACGGAGTGCAGTTGACAGATGGGAAACAGTTCAGCCCGGAGGAGATGAAGACCCGTCCGACGAATGCGGTCGTCTTAAATTGGGCGTCAAAAACTCAACGATATCTCGAGACGGATAAAGTGTCGTCACAGTGACGAGTAAGTGAATGTGAGGTGGTATGCGCACCATCAAGTGAGCGCATTTATTAATGTGAATGCGGGACGCTGTAATCTTGTTCGTTCCGCATGTGGGCGTGCCACGACAGCTGAGAGATGGTGGAAAATGCTTCACCGACTGCACGTCCCACCTGCCTTGAAACGAACCTTCAATCGAACCTCGTACGTCATGGGCAATATATAGGGTGCTTCAAGCAAGCCACGTCTCAGCATTGCAGTCTTGTCTTAGAACTCGACCTGGTGCTCCATATTGTAGTTCAAGCTTGGCATCCCCTTCTTAGCGGCCAACAACACCCTTCAGAATTTCTTCATGGGTCTGTTGGTCCTCGTCTTCACCACCATGTCCGTCTGTCAGCCTTCTGCTCTGTCTCGACCAACTGCAGCCGCGGCCGTCTAATAGCAGACCCATTCAATAGCATTGCCATTTCCGGTGCGACATTGCCGGGAACTTCTTCTTCTTGGCAAGAGTGCAATGTCAAGCACCCGCTCGTCGTTCGCTTGGGCGACAAGTGTATAGCAATTCTCTTTACAGACAAGACACTCCAAAGCGTTGCGTATGGCTAGAATTTGTCAGAAAGGATCTCAATGTCAGTGAGGGCCTAAACACGGGTTTCTCTACACCGGTTCCTACAACGTTGTCTGCGTCAGGATATGTCTTCAATGCTTCTCTTGTTGGCCTTGGTCTGATCAAGCACTGTCGCCACACCAGTCTTGTACGCCGCTGCCAATGATCTTCTACGCACCGTTGCCTCTTCGGCTTTCAGTCGTGTGGCCTCGTACCTATCCTTGGCGACCTCTAATTCATGCTCCAGGTTGGCCAGGGTCATCCTCCAGGCCCCCGCTTCTGACTTGGCAGCTTTTTCATCCGCCTCTGCCCTTCCAAGCTCCTCAGAGAGCTCTTCCAGAATTTTGAGATTCATGTCCGGCTGCATACCCCTTATTATGGCCCTTCTTGCACTCACGTCATCCACCCTTGCCGCCACATCAAAGGTGGGTGTCTGAGGATAATCTGCCGGGGATGTTGCTGTGGTATGCGTCGTCTCCATTACCATAGCCTTATCTCTTGTCTTGGTAATCTGTGGCCGGCGAGGTGTGGTGGGCTGCGCCAATGTCGTACCCTGGACGCCTGCAAGGACACTCTTGACGTCTTGTATCATGAGCTCCATGACCTTCTGCATATTGCCCGATTCCACAGAGTTGCCGGAATGCCGATCGTTGACTGTCTTCTCGATCAGCTCTCGGCCTTGATCGAAGGTCACGTGTCCGGACAGGGTCGCCAGTGCCAGCAGCAGATCCCTTGACCACCGTTCTGGCTCGAGTATTGGAATCTCCGTTTGATCGATCCTTGCCTTTCTGCCGCCTTGTCGTTGTCGTGGGTGCAGACGCTGCGGGATGCAGTCGGTTATAGGATGGCCCCAGTTTGTCTCGATTGCCTTCATGGCCTTGATCTTACGGTTGAGCTCTTCAGCGGCATGATTTCTGTCCGTCCTCTTCTGCTTCTCTTGATGCACCTGCCAATGTTTGATTAGCATCCGATGCATCGAGAGTATGTCAACCCAGGGATGCCTTGAGCGACTCACCATCAGCGACTTGGCGAAGCGCAGACTTTCGTCACCAGACGCGTCATAATCTCTTTGAACAGAGGCACCCGAATATTCACCCATGTTGACTGAGATCGAATAGGCTGTGTGCCTGCTTCTTTTCTTGAAGTCCTCTAGAGAGGTCGCCTCTACGTTGGGTTAGTTCAAGATGCAACCATGGTGAGTTTGCCGTTCATCAAAGATTTGAACAGGGGTAAATCACTTGGTCATGCAATTCTATACGCTCCAAGCAGTCATCACATCCCGTCTCCCCCTGATCGCTTGATTGACCTGACACAGAAGAGTGTTTTGTTACGCGCTACGCACGCATGCTCCTCTTCCGGCAATACGCATCAATACCATTGGGCGCTGTCCACTCAGCCTACGTTTCTCGAGAGCAACATTGCCGGTACATGCTCGCCATTCTAGCCGCGCAAGAGGATTGTCCGAACGTAGGCGTCACGCAGTACAGAGCGGGCAGATAGCGGATTCATGAGCAGGTTGATGTCCGCTGTTCCGCCATATCGCACGTGATGCAAGACAAGGGGTGGGGCGCTTGCTCTCCCGATCCG
Organism: Floridaphiala radiotolerans; assembly: GCA_022813185.1. NCBI lineage: Eukaryota > Fungi > Ascomycota > Dothideomycetes > Floridaphiala > Floridaphiala radiotolerans. The sequence continues at coordinate 47,792 of JAKLMZ010000068.1, read as the reverse complement.
GTGCCTATGCTCCGCCCGGACCCTCCGCTGTACCTCAATACCAGCTCTCAGTGACACTCAACACATAGAGCACTGATCTGTCAGATGAATTTTTAATACTTCATCGACATCTCCTCTTCGAAGGATCTCTCTTTACTTTAGGCATGTGAAAGTGCGAATCCCTGTACCCAGTATACCACCCGAACGCAGGGCATCATATTAGCAAGACGACGATTCAATACCGCTGTAGGTTGAGCAACTCTGGTGCAAGTTGTCGTCTCAGTCTTTCCTCAGCCTTACGATATCAATCAGCTCTATTCCATTTAATAGTCCTTTTGACCATCTGGGCGCCCTCAAGAGCGCTGCTTCTAGTAGCTCTTGCGCATCTTTTTGGTTCCTTCCTGCTTTTTGCTCGCTTCTTATGGTCGGGGTTGAGATACAGACGCGCGTGTCAGTCCATCAAAGCGAAAATGGGCACATCTCGGTATACCGTTTGGTTGATCAGATGGATTTTCTTGTTGAAGGAGACTACAAATCTTTAAAGAAATTAGGCTTCTATAGATTGGTACGAAGAATGATTTGGAGGACTTAGTCAACTAGTGCAATGCACATGGAGCGGCCCAGAGGGTCATCCTGAAGATCAAGTAGCCTATCGTATGTCGGTGAAAGGTGGTATGACAGAGGTAGGTGTTGCTTTAGGGTTGAAATGACCGGGTTAGATTGCTCGCTGAGCGTGCCTGAGCTCCAATATTGCCAGTGTGGACCGTTACTTCTGAGGGCACACCCTTGAAAGCTCACCAATGTAGGTTTGAGGTCGGGTTGTCAGTGTGAGGAGACACATAACATAACTCTGAAGAATGATCCGTCAAGTCTGTCTATATACCGAGAGAAAGCATTTCGAACAAACAGCCGGAAAGAGAGTACGAATTGCAGACTTTGTGTGTAGTGAATCTTTCGGTGTTACGTCACTGTTTTCCACTCGAATGTTTATGTTGAGAAATTTTCTCGTTGTCCCAGCAGCAACAGTCAATGTATTTTGATTATAGCTACTGGGCCATGTCTTATAACGAACGTACGTCTCCATTTCTCCTCATTCACTGCTTCCTCCTGAATTCACCGCTGGTCCTTTTGAACGACTTATTACTGCCAGAAGATGGATATCGCTGAGTTAGTCAATGGACCCAAGAAAGAAGTAGCTACTTCAGTGTCCACCAAACAAGAGGTATGTGCATCATCAGCAAGCGGCTTCATCGTTAACAGCTGATCAAACAGGCAAGCGGAAGGACTGCTACTGCTAGTGTACTACCTGCAGATGATATTCTGGCCGACATCCTTCTGCCTCCACCCAGAGGCTCGGCAGACGAACAAGCAAAGACTTCTGCCTACCTTGCGCAAATAGAGAGCAACTGGCGCTTATCAGTTGGGACAGTTGTGTCAGACACAATCAAACCGCGAGAACGTATCAACGGCGAGCATAGAGTCTTAACCTGGAATAGCCGTGGTGCAAAAATCCTGCCCTCTGTGGATTGGGGATACGGACTTTTGTTCCGGATCGGGGAGCTCAGCACTCGATATGACCCAAAGACAGCGGCGCAGCTCCTCCTTGTCCAGGTTCAGAAGAGGCAAACCGGCGACCCCACTGCTATCGCGAAAGCGCCCGAGAATCGATTTGTTCAGGAGTTGCTGAGAGAGGACGTGGAGAAGCTCCTCGTCCCTGTCGCATGTACGCCAGGGCGATCAGGCACAGCGTGGCCATGGGACTCAACCAGCAGTAGCGTAGCAGTGCAACCTACAACGGCCATCCAGGCGCACAGCCAAAACACAACTACAACCAGGAAATCTACAAACGTTGACCGAAGAAAGACCACTGCATCAGGTTGGCCGGCACGCATTGACTCACTCAATGCAAAGGCCAAAAAACAGAAATCTCTTGCGGCAGCCAAACCAGCACGATTACCTGTGCCAGCAACCCTCCAAGCGATACAGCCGCCCTCGCAAATGGGTAGTAATGCAGGAGTGCTCCCGGTCGCGCCTCATCCTGTGTTGTCAACTGTACCACCCGGTCCTCAACTGCGGTTGCTACATCCAACTGGTTCGAAAGCGCAAATATCCTCACCGGCTACACGGATAACGTTCACGGTACCCGCACAACGTCCTGTGGAGATGGCAGCTCCAGCACAAGTACCGTCCCAAACGGCGAAGACGCCAGTCGCTGTATCAAACCAGCCGGTGTCTGCAATACCAGCAGCACCACGTAGTCCGATTGCGACGAGCGGAGCCGTGGTAACCAGGCCAGTGTCGGCTCACGACATGCTTAGAAACCCAGTGGCAGGATCGCAACGGGCTGGTTTACCAACTGCTTCGGCGATGAACCCCACTGCACAAAACGTACAAAGAAATCCAACGAATGGTATGTATGGGCTTACCCCAGCGGCTATAGCACGATCCATGGCAGCCCAGGGCCTTACTCTGGATACTGCGCAGGGCAGACGGGCAATGGCTCAGGCCACCGTGCTGACACAGGAGATTCAAAAAGGTGCGGTACCAGCAGCCGCCGTACTAGGCATACAGAAGCGTACGGAACCTGCAAATGCTGTGCCGCCTCAACAAGCACCTACCACCCAGACAGCCCATCCAACGATACTAGACCCGACAATGGTGGGCTCAAGTGCGGGTCTAACACCTGTGGGTGCCCCCTTGAATTTTGTACCGCCAGCTCCAACTACTCTCACAGTAACAGCGGCACAACAACCGTTGACCCCTAGACTTTTGCGGCGGCAGCCCGGCACCATTTCACGAGGATCAGTACCCGACCAGTCACTACCTAGGTCCCCAAGAAATCCAATGGCTGCAGCACAGGCACTCATATCCATGCGAGATGCAGTTCCACCGCAGCTACGCTTGGGATCACAAGTCGCCGTTTCAGCGGTCGCTTCACTGGAAAACAAGTCAAGGGACCCGCTCAAGACAAGCCAGCCACGCACACCGACGGATCCTGAAATGCCGCAAGACCCAAACGACATTGTCGATCCGGAAGCTGCGGTAACGTCAAGATCCGAATTGAAGGAGCAAATTCCGCCCGAAATCTTATTGTTAACACAAATCCCTAATTTGAACCTTGGTGCTGCTTGGCTGAAGAATCGCAAGATTCAGGAAGCATCTGGCGTCGTGCCGTTGCAAGCAAGGTTGAACATCGATCGCTGGAGACAGAGTATTCCCGACGAGGCGACAGCGCAACACGAGACTATTCCACATATCCCAGGACGTCCTGACGGTGCTGTGAGCGCTCCTCCTACAGCTGTCGATTCGAATGGACCGTCTGTCGTCGTTGCCTCAACAGCGCCGAGACCCACTGAGACCACACGAGAGGTGCCCCATAACCTGGTTACAGCGACAGACTCTGCTCTGCCGCCGGAGACGCTTCCTACTGTACCACTGGTGCCCCAGAATCCACTCAATCCTGCGCGCATATTGCAGCTTGCCGAAGCAGCCACTACAGCACCTGTTCCTCAAAACTCGAACCTCAAGAACGGCCAGAGAGGTGTTGACACTGAGCACATCGGGCCTACCGATGTTCGAAACACTGCAAACCGAACGCGCCGTCCAAATGTTGCACTGCATTTCAGACCCCCGAAATGGGTTGATGGCGTCTTGATTACCACGGACACGGAGGAAGATCTTGCACGTTACTTTCGAGATTGGTTAACAATAATCGAGAACCTGAAGAAGCAGGCTCCGCAGGCGACGAGCAACAACCCATCACCTGTGCCTGGCGAAGCTCTCGCACATGACCAGACCGTAACCAAGATCAATTGGCAACGTCGCATCAATGTCGGCACAGCTAAACATCTGGCGCTGAGAATACAAGAGATTTTCGAGTACTTTGACGTTTGGATTGCCAATAGTGACTTGGAACAGCAGAGTTTGAGATTGGGAATCACGACATTGAAGCAGAGGCGCGAGGAGAAGCTTGTTGAGTTGCTCAAAGTGAAGCAGGAAATGGAGGAGAATGGGTTCGATAAGTGACGAGGTATGAATCAGGAGACTGACTTGGGATTGGTTGTCAATGGTTGGGCAGGGCACGAGGAGCGGATAATCGTTCATCGAAATCAACGGAGATATGTCAGCTCTCAGGTTCTGGAGGTTAATCGAGGTTGTTGACAGCGTGTTGTCGGCTTGCGATTTTTTTCTGTACTGTATAGAAGGCTGCTTTGATACTCTTGAGTCTCCTCGTGCCCGAAAGAGGCTATTGGCAGACGTTCTGGAAGTTTAAGAACAACAGTCAATACTTGTAGAACTAAACATTAACTATTACCAGCACGTGTCGAGGCTTGAGATCTCGCACGATATGGGCTTCCACCTCGAGCCTGCCATGGTCGTATGCACGTGACATTCCTTACTCGAGCAAACACAACGTAGCCATTAGCCTTACAACCATTGTAGTCTTCCAAACGAACAACTATAGCAGCGCTGTGATCTTGTTGCTTGTGTGTTATCACCACAGGGACTGTTTGCTCCCACATCGACGGACGTGGTTCAAATTAGGGAGCTGAGCATGGCACGTAGACTACGTATGTGTCTAACCAAACTGGTGTACCAGATGAAGGCAGACGAAACAGTACATGTCAGAGATGCGAGATGCGAGATGCTGGAGAGTGAATTGATGACTGCTGACGTGAGTGAGGAACGGATAAGAATAGGAGCCGTGGAGACCGCCCATTCAGCCCGCTATTCTCGTCTTGGCATTCTCGCTTGGGCGTGGCTTACGCTTGCCCGGCCCTCAATTTCACTTTGCGGTCGCGAACGGCTCTGGCTCCACCTCAGTCCTCAATTTCAGCTTCATTAATACAGCTTTCTTCCCCAACTTCCCCCCCCCCCCCCTTTCTCTCTTCACCTTTTCTGCTCTTCAGCACTTTCTGCGTGTTGTTTGTACGTTCCCTGCTATATCAGGTTATCCGTCAGCATCTCCCCAACGCGACCGCAGCTGAGCGACGCTCGAGGACCCCTTATTCGAAGCACCTCCTGATATCGGCCTTAACCCCGAATCCAAAAACCGCTTCGCACAGAGGAGCATCACATCTTCTGTATCTACCTGCGATCAGAACGCTATCTGTTCGCTCTCGACCTTGGCTATCATATACCTGCGTCTCTTACCTGTAGACCGTCTACAGGGCCTCATGAGAGCAGTCGAATCCTAGATCCCCACAATCCCAGAAGCTCCTTTGAGGTCAGCAGGCACTGCAGGAGACTTCAGAGGTCTAATTACAACTTCATCGCCATACTCTACTTGCCCCGGTTGACGGATCAGTTCTATCCGCAAGCTATAGTCAGAGACCGCTATTGTTCTCAAAAGCACTTGTTCACTCGACAATAGTCGCCTGACTCGAAGACTATTATCACCATGTCTGCCAGTCACATAATAGGCAACCGGAACAGCACGCCGGAAGCCTCGAATTCCTCGCTTCGACCTCCTTCTGCACGTACTATTGGCTCTGGTCATCATCTTCGTGCCTCAGCAGACATGGCCGCCTACACCTCCTCCCCTCTCTCGGCTAGAGGCATCCGTCCATCTTCCGAGGTCTATCCAAACCAGTACCAGGGACAGAACGGTGGTAATGAAGATCCAGTGGATCGTGCAGCACAACAGTGGATTGCCGATATAGACCAGTACGAGACTACGCTGGAAGAAATGGCTGCTGCTACACTCGATCAGGATTTCAAGGATGAGTTGAGCGCTATTGAGCAATGGTTCCGTGTCCTCAGCGAGGCCGAGCGTACCGCTGCTCTGTACGCTCTACTCCAGCAGACCACTCAAGTCCAGATTCGCTTCTTCATTCAAGTGTTGCAGCAGATGGCTAAGAGTCACCCCATGTCCGGTGTCTTGTCTCCCGCCAACTTTGGAGAGAAAGGTATGTGACTCTGTGGAACGATATGACGCATCGGGCTAACCACTCAAAGATCCCATGTCTCAGCGCATGAGCGATGCAATGAGCAAGCTCAACGTTGAAGGCAACCGCCACTCTCTCGGACTGGGCCGTCCACCACCGTCTCCCGGTAACAAGCGCAACTCCATGATGGACGCCAACACTATCAATGCCATGTTCCCTGATGCTGCAGCCGCAATCGCAGAGCGAAAGGCCGAATATACTCAGCGTACTGGAACAGCCCCTCCATCGAACCGCAACAGCGCAGTTGGCGATCGTTCATCCTTGGTTGCCCCCACCATTTCCGCACCTGAGGATAAGAAGGAGGGTCTGACTGCATCTCGCTGGGGTGCTCAACCCGCTGAAATCCAGCAGCAGCCGATTGCCCGACCAAAGTCCGCAACGTCAAACCAACAGCCTCCACAGCACCAACCGATGGGTCAATTCAGCCAGCCGCTCCGGTCACCCCGTCCGCTTGGTCTCGGTGGAGATGGCAACCTTCAGACCACTACTTTGACTGCTTCCGATCCCACTAGCATGGGGCTTCCGATTTTGTCTCCCTACAGCGGCAGCGGTAACTGGGCTTCGATGGTCAATACCCCTATGGTTCCAAACTTCGCTGCACAGCAAGGTGCCAACCAGGCCGACATGGTTGCCAATGCCACTGCTATGAAGCTAGCTGCCATCTCTACCGTCAACAACCGCATCCAGCTCGACGATGTCCGCAAGTACCGCCGTGCTCGATCAACCGAGGGTCAGGGCAACAGCAACCAGATTTCTCCCGGCCTCGCCACCGTCTTCACCAACGAACTCGGCCAATCGCTCACGCCTCAACAAGTTGCAGCTCTGCAAGCACAGCAGCTGGCAGCTATGAACGGACGACGCTCTCGCCCCAACTCACCCGGATTCGCTATGCAAGGTGCTGGAGGGCTCGGAGCCATGAACTTCGCGTCGCCACAGAGCAATGGTTTCCTTTCTGTTTATGATGGCACGTCACCACTCATGAACAATACCCTCGGCGCCTTAAATCTGGCTCAATTTGGGATTGGGCTTGGTGGCCATGATGGTTATCTTTCTGATCACTCTGAGATTAACCGTGGCAGGTCACCACGCGGTAGGCGAGGCAGCAGTAAACCCCCGGAGGACCCAACCGATCCTCAGCTGTTGAACGACATTCCCAACTGGCTTAGGAGCCTTCGCTTGCACAAGTACACCGATAACCTCAAGGATCTCAAGTGGCAGGAACTCGTTGAGCTAGACGACAAGGGTTTGGAGGATAGAGGCGTTGCAGCTGTTGGTGCTAGGAGAAAGATGCTGAAGGTAGGTTTTAGCGCAGGTTTCGAGATAATTCATAGCTAACGTCAATCATAGGTCTTCGAGCAGGTCAAGGAAGCCAAGCAAACCGGAAAAATGTAAATGTCCGACACATACAGCATCTTTCTGAGTTACATACCTTCACCTACCATTCTGTCCTTTTTTGGTCCGTGCCCTCATCTCTGTATGCATCAATTTGGCTTAACCGGCTTTCTCGCTGCGATTTCTGGATTTGCTTGCGGACCCTACTGCTAGCGGGCGGTCTGCTTCATTGAAAGTGCACAGCTACATCAGACGTGTGTGTTTAGCTCTCTAGATGATTGGATGTACCCTGCTTTCCATTCCTTCACTTGGTACCTTCGTGGCGTTTTTGTCTTGATGCGGTTTACAAAAAGGTTAATGCTTTGTCATCTAATGCGAGTGTGTGTTATGTGCAAATGTACTATTATGATGGTCTCACTTCGATTTACAAGGCTGCCCTATGTTCCAGTGATCCAATCTCATGGCGGGAGTGATACGCAAAACGTTTGCTTCCGGATGATTTACATGAGCTAATCATGCAATCCTCACTCAGCGCTGTTCAGTTGCGTTTGTGTACAGCATGGCTGAAGGTGTGGCTGTTGACTCTGGAAATTGTGCCTTAAAACATATCAATATGGCACAAAAGTAATGATGAATGTTGATACTGGAAATCCATCGGAAGCTGACACAGTATTAACTTGACATAGGCACGCGATGCATTGACCACTGTTTTGGCAAGAACCGATGCCGGTAATTCGGCTTTTCCACACTCTGTGATCTTTCAAACTCTTTGGTAGCTCCATAACGGTGGTTCTTGCTTGTTGATATTTGCATTTGACCATAATGCTTTGAAAGGTACTAGCTTGTCTCAATAACATTTCGGCATTCGGTAGGTGATCTCCCGCTGTGTTTTTATGCAGGTCCCCCATGAGCTTATCTTCATGCAGCCCCAGTAGGCCGGCCCGGACCGCTTTCACGTGCAAGAACGCCGCCGTTGCGACCCGCGTCGTCTGCGGTGTCGTCGTTGCGGACTGGATATTGGAGCTGCCCCCCTCCAAGACCACGAGCGCCGGATCGATTCGCATTTTGGCACGGGGCTGGAGCATCTATGGAGGGCGGAACGGCTGTTGCGAGATTGCCTATGGAGAAGCCGGCACCACTCGCGGCGTCGACTTCCAGCTCCGCGTGCAATATACATGGCTGTGGTATGTTCTCAAAGCGGGCAACCTTTTCGAACATGACTAAGGCCTCTTTGAAGAGCACATACAGGCACTGCTTAGGGAGAAAGACCAAGCGAGCACGATCAGCAACAGCTACATCCAAATCATCCACAACATCTTCGACCGACCGAGCGTCGCAGCGCAAACGTACAGATTTGCCCAGGGTGGCCAGATCAAGGCTGCCCCGGCGATAACAGCTACCTACCTATGCCTGCAATGTCCCTTCATCAGCAGCCCAGAGTACAGAGACAAACACTCGAAGAAGGAAGGCCATGCTTTCTCGGTGGAGTCAAGGCAGGGGTACGTCTACTGCCAACGGTGTCAAGATTTCATCTACGACTATGTCCTGGAGGAGTTGCGGACACACAAGGGGAAGCGGAAGCGGAAGTTTGATGAAGCATACGACCTCGAGGATCAGAAGCTGGTTGCCATAAACAGCAATGCCATACCATGTCGGGCAGTCGGTCTTCGAGGGCTGTACAACATGGGGCAGACGTGCTTCATGGGCGTCGTTCTGCAGAGTCTGATACACAACCCCCTGATCCGGAACTTCTACCTCTCGGAAGGTCACAAGCCCGGAGACTGTGAAAAGACCGAAGGCTGCGCCAGCTGTGCCATGGAAGAGATATACACAGAGTTCTACTCCGTGGAGAAAACCGAAGGCTTCGGCGCCGTGAACATGCTCATGGCCAGCTGGCTCGGCGCACAAGCCTTAGCGGGCTACCAGCAGCAGGACGCTCACGAGTACATGCAGTTCATACTCAACGCGCTGCACGGCGAGAACGGTGGCTCAGCGGACTCGCAGGACACGGACAGCTGCTTCTGCATCATACACAAAACCTTTTACGGAAGTCTGCAGAGTACGGTGACCTGCGACAAGTGTAAGAACGTCACGACGGCGGTTGATCCCTTCATGGACTTGAGCCTTGACCTCAAGAGCCAGGTCAAGAAGCGGAAGCTCGAGGGGGACGCTTCAGCGGCGAGCACGGGGATGGATCTGGTGGAATGCCTGCAAAGGTTCACTCACGAAGAGAAGCTGTCCGCCGCAGACTACACTTGCCAGAACTGTGACGAGCAGCGAGACGCTACGAAGCACCTGACCGTACAGAAACTGCCGCCTGTGCTGATCATCCATCTCAAAGTAAGTACCACTTGTTGCAACCGTATGCATTCTATTATTGACCACTCTCAGCGCTTCTCCCACACAAAGGAGAAATCCACAAAAATCGAAACCCCCGTCAACTTCCCCGAGACGCTCGACCTGTTCCCCTTCACCACCCCCGGCTGGCAACCCCGTCCAGCACCATCCCAAAAGCCAACCAAGTCATCCGGTTCCACCAGCCCCGCGCCCACCGTTCACTACTGCCTCCAGAGCGTGATCCAACACAAGGGCGGCATGGATTCGGGGCACTACATCTGCTACGCCCGGGAAGCGGGCGAGTGGTTCTTGTTCGATGATGCTAAGGTCAACTTTGTACAAGAGCAGGATGTCCTGAACGCCGAGGCCTATTTGTTGTTCTACACTCTGAAGACGCTGGACTAGGTCCATGCGCGATGCTTCGAATAGGCGTTTTGGACTTGGCTGTGGAATACGGACCGGTGCATTCGCGTCTCGCGTGGTTTCTGGGATCGCCGTATACCCGAATGATTAGTTTTTCTGGAGCGCACTAAAACGGAGGCACTTATGGAAAAATTCATACGATCCCATAATTGAACGCCCGCCTCATCTGGAAGGCTTATATCTATCTACATAAGGGCAAAGAACGACCCGAAAGGATGATGCTATACAAAGGAGCTTTGAATTATTGATCATCGATGACGTGCAAATACTTCTTCTCCTCCCGCTTTTCCCGTTCCGTCTGAGGTGGCAGGTCGTAGTAAGCTGCGCTTCGGTATGATTGCTAGTGATCGATGATTAGCAGCTGCCTGCAATGGACATCGAATTGCACTTACAAGGTACTGGAAAGTAAGGCTCTTGAGTTCCGCAGGCTCAATGCCCAAGTCCTTGAATGTCTTGGCTTTGGGGTCAATGACCTGATCGATGAACTCCCGCTCGACCTCATCGGCTGAGGTAGTTGGCCACCATATGGCCTTGTTGAGCATGTTTGCAATTGGCTTCATCACACGCTTGGGAATGTTGATGTGCCGTCTGTGCTTGACGATCTCCTTGTCGACAAGATCACCAATCTCGGACATAGAATAGTTGGTGGGGCCAAATAGCTCGTACGTCTGAGCAGTCGTGGTGTCATCGTTCAACATCAGCTCAAGAGCTTGGCCGACATCGATTACGTGAACCGGCCAGAACCGCTGTTGGTTCCAATTTGAGGTTATCATATTCGTGGCGCCAGCAAGCCTGTGCAGCAACCTGTCCTCGAAACCGAACATTGGAGCGGGCCGGACGATGGTAGTCTCCGGGAAGATATTACGAGCCACCTCTTCGCCCAGACCCTTGGTGCGGAAGAATTCAGAGGGAGAGTTCTTGTCCGCGTTGTAGGATGAAACGTGGACGTATCGGTCAATATCGTACTTGGCGCAGGCCTCCACAATGCGCTCAGTTCCTTCGACGTGCACGTCCTCCAAAGTGAAGTTTTTGGTGGGATAGTCCCGGCCGATACAGTTGTAGACGATTTCTGAGTGTCGTACGCTTTCCTCAATCGACGCGGTGTTTCGCAGGTCGAACTCGGTGAACACAACTCTTCCCAAATCTCCGGCAACCTTGAGATGTCGCTTGTTCATCTCTTCTCTGAAAGGCACGACAACCGATACACCAGATCGTGCTATATGTCTATCAGCTCCTGACAGGGCACAAGCCTGCTTCGATCTGCGTACCGAGTCTGTTCACAATATATCTCCCTAAGAATCCAGTCGCGCCGAAAACGGTTGCGGTAAAGCCTATGTATGGTTAGATCTGGCGTCCATGGCAGACTCTACGCGATGATGTACCTCCGAGTGATGATCTATGCGGAAGTCAGTTCCATTGCGTGCTTGTGGTAGCTTCGCACACTCACCGGCCACCTGATATCCTCAAAATGGGCTTCCCAGTCCTAGTGATCGCTACATCTTGAAGTCCTCTCCGCTGAATCTGAGCTCCTCCCGTCCTCTTCAAGCCCGTTGAAGCTGTTCTGAGACCTCCAGCATACCGCGGGGCACAAATTCTTTGTAAAGTTACCATTGCGATCGGCCAATGGAGCTTTGTGTGCCGATATAGCAAGGTATACAGTCGTCAGTGGCAGCGGATGGTGAGTGATGAGGTTGAAGCGGGCCAATCTCGGTAGCGCCAAGAAATGACAGCTTCCGCTGCACCTTCCTCTCAGGTCCAGCCTGGAGCTTCCTGAAGCAACAACTTCAGTTTGCCGTTCGACGATCATCAACTTCACGTTTACGACTTATACGCACAACACAACCACGTAAGCGCGCTTTACTCTAGGGTTCACGTTCCCTTGTGTATCCGCATGTGAAACCTTCTCCAGCAGTATTGACCACCTTTACAGAGCCATGGATATGGACGCGATACCAAACTTCCTGGGGGATCAACGGGATGCCGCCCAAGATGACCTTCAACACTACTTCATGTCGTTCGAGGACTTGTGGGAGAGAAAGCTATGGCATGAGCTCACAAACCTGTTGATCGAGTTCTTCAACAACCCTCAGAGCGGTGCTCAACGGATACCACTCTACAACACATTCATCAAGAGCTTCGCGGATAAAGTAAATCAGTTGAAGCTTGTAACACTAGGCTTGAGTGCGGCGTCACAGATCGAAAGTATGACTGGAACAGGTCGTCCCAGCAGTAGAGGGTTGCTAACCATGCGCTAGGTGCACAAGAGCGCCTCGAGTTCCTCACAACATTAGCCAACCGGGTCAACAAGCCAGCATCACAAGACGCCTACGTCTATGCAACGACGGCGGTCGCAAAGATGAAGCTACAACTTGGAGACTACGACGGTGCAAGGAAGGACTTGGACAAGGTGGAGGGCATCCTGGACACATTCGACTCCGTCGAGACCGTGGTACATGCCGCCTTCTACAGCACGAACGCCGACTACTACCAGGCGAAACACGAGTTTGCCTCCTACTACAAGAACGCCCTTCTTTATCTTGCGTGTATCGACATAGATTCTCTTACGAAAGAGGAACGGCAATCGCGCGCATACGACCTCAGCATTGCCGCTCTCGTATCCGACTCCATCTACAACTTCGGTGAACTCCTCCTCCATCCCATCCTTGATTCGCTCAACAACACCGCTCACTCCTGGCTTCGGGACTTGCTCTTCGCTTTCAACCGGGGCGATTTGGGCGCATACGACGTGCTTGCGGGCAACATTTCCAAGAACGAGCTACTTGCCTCACACAAACAGTTTCTGTACCAGAAGATCTCGCTAGCGGCACTCACGGAGACTGTGTTCCGCCGACCGCCTCATGACCGCGCCATGACCTTCGACACCATCTCGAGCGAGACCAAAGTACGACCCGACGAGATCGAGCACCTCATCATGAAGGCGTTGAGTCTGGGCTTGCTGCGGGGAACAATCGATCAAGTTGCAGAAATTGCGAGGATTAACTGGGTGCAGCCCAAGGTGCTTGACCTGAAGCAGATCGAAAGCATGAGGGGGCGATTACGGGAATGGGATTCAAGTGTCAACAAACTGGGCAACTGGATCGAGGGTGTTGGGAAGGACGTGTGGGCGGCATAGTATGCTCCGGATGTTACGCCTTTGGGTTAGCGAGCTAAGCAGTTGGAAGATCGCCGCGTCATGCAGGACTGGCACCAGCACCTATGCTCATTTGATGATTGTATCTTGCTTCTGCAAAATTCCAAGTGACACGCTGGGCAACGACCGGCGAAGGAGCCATATTTTCGGAGCAAAAGCATCGATGGAAGGGGTTTATGTGAAAGGCTCATGATGGTGAAAGCCATACGAATCACGTATGTGTAGATATGATAGAGGTCACAGGGCAATCTACAGTCACAACCTTAGCAGACAGTGCTGGACAATGCAAGCACTCTCAATGCGCCCATTATCTACCTTGCCTCCAACTAGTAGCTACCACCACCATCCCAGAGAACCATGCTGGCCACCAAACCAACCAGACCACTACCTGCGTCCACATCCCTGATACATGCCACCCAAAAGCGGCCTGCGCGAGCATATCATCAACGCTACGTCCCCAGTACTTGCAGGCCGCCCACATCACCATCGAGGGTGACACCGACGTCAGCACAACAAGGCTCAGCCCCGTGATTACCATCTTCAGGGTTCGTGACTTCATGTGACCCAGCTGCCGGACAAATGACAACGGAACAGCGGATAGACCAACCAAGAATGCAAGACTGAAGTTGAGTGTCGCCAAAGCGGACAGAAACATGCCCAGGAGGACAAGGGAGAAACAGGAGATGAGGACCCATTCCTGGCGGGTTTTGATGATGCGGCCGAAGGTGACTGCGGCGATGAAGGGGAGGGCGCCGCAATGGAAGTATTTAGCGAAGAGGTGGGCGGCGGTCATGTACTTGTTGTACTTAGCTTCTGCAGAAGACCGGGTAGTGGCGGGTACTTACAGAGTCTGTGGTATGATTGAGGAGATAGAGGGGTATGATTCCGAGCAAGTGGGCCAACGAAACGAACACAACAGGAAGGAAGAGTCGCCTTTCAGCGATGATTAGGGTCTCCGTAGGGACAATAGCAACGGCGTCGTCCGTTTTCACGACCGTCACATCCTTCTCTGCCTTCTCATCGGTAGTTGCGTCGGGTTGTTTTGCCATATCAGGCCGTCCGCTCTGTACCCAGAGCGCAATAGCGGTAATGGTAAAGTTGACGGCAATCAACATAGCGCTCGGCAGATACGTTCCTATACTCACAAATCTACTCGGCTGCATCAACAGGTAGAAGAAGAAGCTCTGGTGAAGATGCTCGAGAAGGTTGTTCAAGCTCCTGAAAATGCTTTCCACAGTCCTGCCGAGGGACATCTCATCATGCCAACCATCTCCGACGGTCTGGAGCGTAATGGCGTCGACATGATAGGGAATGAAGCTGCTGTGCGGTCCACTAGCATAGCCAATACCCTGAACAAGCATACCCCGAAGCATGGTTTGCAATCGTTGCTGATAACTGTCGTCATGTTTCCACATCTGCTGGATCGCAACGTCAATGCCCATCTGCCCCTGAGCGATATTGACAGCTGTGTTGAACAAGTCCAGATTCGGTAGCTGACCATTGATGCCATCGTATACGATGTGAAGTTTCTCGAAGCGGTGGCCCCATGGTCCTGCTGGGTAGTCTACTGCTACAGCCCCTTGAAGGGCACCACTTTTCAGGGGTAGGGAGTCGACTTTCAGGGGGTCGTGGGCGTTGTGGTAGGCGTCAACCCAAGCTTGTGGTCCTGCCATACTATCGGCGGTAACCAGGAAGATGATATCCTTGGACCATAGCGACCACCCTATGCCGGTGAGTAGGTTGTTTCCAAAGTTTGGCTGGGCGGATGAACGTACGCTTGAAATACCTAGCTAGTGTAAGGACGAGAGCTACACCGCTCTGGTTGAGAACCCCGTCCATATTCCGCCATGCTCCTACCAGCACAATAGCCTCCGTGGCGTCGGCCCTAGGACCCCGCAGTATTGCGTACACATTCTCCCCTGTGATGTTCTTTCCTGCGGAGTGGTACTTGTATTGCTGCTTAGCGACCTTCAGGCCGTGAGATCTGAAGACCTCCCCCAGTTTCTCGGTACATCTGTGATCCCGCTTAGCTACCTATTATTTGTGTTGTTCCTAACACCCTTACTCCGTGTTCGACTTGTCCGCTAGCGAAGCTACCTCGTGCCTATACGCTCTGAAGATGTTGTGCTCGCTTCCGCCAAAGTACGTGTGCACCTGACCGGGTAGTATCGCGTTTTCGGAGACGTATGTTTTCCTCGAGTATTCGTTCAGTGGCAGAAGCAACAGCCATGCCACGCCAACGATGATGCAAAACGCCGAGAGGTACGGTGGAACTTTCAACAACCGCTCATTGCGGCGGAGGCCTAGTATGGCGGGGCCTGCAAGGAGGTCAATGTATGTTGAGAGTGATAGTTGATGGATAGAACACACTCAGCGAAGCCATACTAATTTCTCCCCCTATCCTGTAATGACTGTAGAGTTCTCGAGCACGGAATCAAGGTTCAATGGTGGAGCTTGAGATCGACAGGGCCAATGTACCCCAGATTTCCGCTCGCGTTGGTCTCCGTGCCCGTTCCGTCCGCTCCGCAAATTGAGCTATCTGTCATATCCTTCCGAATTGCAACCAATTTTCCCCGGTCTCCCCTGCGACAATACGACAATGGCTTCGAGATTCGCAAATTTCACACCCCACCGGGCTCGATCGTATGTATTCAGACTACCCCTCGGCACAAGGGTGCTTTTACTGGCGGTATTCGCACTATGGGTCGCGACAATCCCCTGTCCCTGGCTGAAAGAATGGGGGAGCCTGATACCGAACAAGGTCGGCCTACAGTCAAGTTTG
This sequence comes from Floridaphiala radiotolerans, assembly GCA_022813185.1. Lineage (NCBI taxonomy): Eukaryota > Fungi > Ascomycota > Dothideomycetes > Floridaphiala > Floridaphiala radiotolerans. Next base: position 31,840 of record JAKLMZ010000068.1, on the reverse strand, counting down.
TGGACCTTGCCGTATCGTCAATTGCAATGCTTAGCTCAGTAAACAGTGTATCGCTTCAACACCTTTCCGCTGCTCCACTTCAACTTCCTTCACTTCTTCTTCAATATCATAGCCTTGACCCCTTTACTCGAGCGCTTCGAAGCCGAGCATGGCACTCTTCCGACCTTCCTTTTGTTCACCGGGCGTATGTTTCTGTGTCAACCCCCTCCGTCTTGACGAGCACTGACATCCTTAGCCTTCGGCCTGCTCCCCGGCGCTCTCTACGTCCTAATCGAACGCTTCATCCTCCGAGGAAACAACGCCGTAATGGGAGCCAGTATATGGGTCTTTCTCTTACTGTCGAACGAAGCCATGAAGACGTACAAGAGTAACCCAAAATTCGCGTTGGGGCCGTACAGTATCCCGACGTGGACCACGCCATTGTCCATCATCTTCTTCATCTCGTTCTTGATCCCGAACACAAGTCTGATAGGGCATCTGTGCGGCGCCGCTGTGGGCTATCTGTGGGGTTTGAGCTATATCAGGTTTCTGGTACCGCCCGAGAAGATCTTGAGGTGGATTGAAGGCAAGCTGAACTTGCTGGGAAGGCTGCCACATTATGTGAGCATTGATCAGAAGACGTATGGAAGGTACGGCGTGCTGGATAATGGCCCGGATGGTGGCATTCCGATGGGAGCATTCTCAGGCAACGGGCAAAGGTTAGGTGCATGAAGAGGTGGGATGAGTGACCGGGATCTCGTTGTGCTCCATGAGAACGGTTGGCGTTGAAGAAGAGGGATATGGGGTCATCTTGCGGCGTTCCTTAGAGGTTTGTGATTGCAAGGTTTGTCGTAGGGACTTTGATCTTGGCCAAACCTCATGCTGTATGATTCATGTCTGTTACTCACTTTCGTCGATATATTAGGTAGTCGAGGTCCCAGTGGACCATGTATAACATCCAAGTGACAAGGAAATCGGACTGCATTGATACCAAAGAAGTGCTAGACTAACGACCAGAAACCAAACCATTTAACTGTACAGGGATCATGACAACTATGAGCTATGCGCCTTGGCCATGGTATTAAGTGCTGAACCGTTCTTGAACCACTCGATTTGTCCCTCGTTGAAAGTGTGGTTGAGTTCAATGTCGAAGGCGTCACCACCCTTGGCTGGATGTACGCGGAGAGTCATGGGCTTGCCAACAGCGAGTTGTGTGCACATGAGGTCGACCTTGTCGTCAGGTTGGATCTTGTCGTAATCGTCTGGGTTGGCGAACGTAAGCGGAAGCATACCCTGCTTCTTCAAGTTGGTCTCGTGCTACGGAGGTTAGCATACATCGCGACTGACGTTCCTTCCAGGAAAAACACTTACAATACGGGCAAAGGACTTGACAATGATAGCCAGACCGCCAAGATGTCTTGGCTCCAGAGCAGCGTGCTCACGAGACGAACCTTCACCATAATTCCAGTCACCAACAACAACCCACTTAATACCCTTCTTCTTGTAGTCACGGGCGGTAGCAGGGACAGCGTCATAGTCGCCGGTTGTGAAGTTCTTGACCTTGTTTGCCTCACCGTTGTCAGAGTTGATGGCACCGATAAGCATGTTGTTGGAGATGTTGTCGAGATGTCCACGGTATTTCAACCAGGGGCCGGCCACTGTGCAGTGTTAGTACACTCTTCTCCAAACGGGAAATTATTGCGCTTACTGGAGATGTGATCAGTGGTAGTCTTGCCCTTGGCCTTGATCAAGATGGGCATATCCAGCGCATCCTTTCCGTCCCAAGCCTTGAAAGGCTCGAGAATCTGAAGACGGTCGGACTGAGGGGAGACTTGGACTTGAACAGAGTCCCGGTCCTTAGGAGGAGCCTGGAAAGTATCCTCGCCAGGATCGAATCCCTTAGCTGGGAGAGCTTCACCAGTAGGTTCCTTGAGCTTGAACTCCTTGCCATCAGCGCCCTTGATGGTGTCGGTCAAAGGGTTAAAGTTGAGGGTACCGGCAATGGTCATGGCAACGACTAGATCGGGAGAAGTGACGAAAGCGTGAGTGGCGGGGTTGGCATCGTTACGTCCAGTGAAGTTACGGTTGTAAGAGGAGATGATAGAGTTGGGTTCACCCTTCTTGACATCCCGACGGTCCCACTGGCCAATGCAAGGACCGCAGGCGTTTGCGAGAACCATGCCACCGAACTCCTCAAAGGTATCTACGAGGCCATCACGAGCAATGGTAGCGCGAACTTGTTCAGAGCCAGGAGTGACAGTGAACATGGACTTGGCCTTGACACCATGATCCATAGCATCACGAGCAATAGAGGCGGCGCGGGTCATATCTTCGTATGAGGAGTTGGTGCAAGATCCGATGAGACCAACCTTGAGCTCCTCGGGCCAGCCGTGCTCCTTGACTGCTTCCTTGAACTTGCTGATGGGAGTAGCCAGATCAGGAGTGAAGGGGCCGTTAATGTGGGGTTCCAGCTCGGACAAGTTGATCTCAATGAACTCGTCGTACTCGGCACCCTCATCCTCGTGTAGGTCGTGTGAGTAGGCGCGGGCGAAGTCGCCAATTTCCTTCCTCTTAGTGGCGGCAAGGTAGTCGTACATGCGGTCGTTGAAGGGGAAGATGGAGGTAGTGGCACCAATCTCAGCACCCATGTTGCAGATAGTGCCCATACCAGTGCAAGACAAAGAGTCAACACCGGGACCGTGGTACTCAATGATGGCACCAGTACCACCCTTGACAGTCAGAATGCCGGCAACCTTCAAGATGATATCTGGAGAAAAGTCAGCAAAGGAAACTCCAAAACTTGAAGCAACCTACCCTTAGGAGCAGTCCAGCCAGACATGGAACCGGTAAGCTTGACACCGATGACCTTGGGAGCCTTAAGTTCCCATGGGAGGTTGGCCATGACATCGACAGCATCGGCACCACCGACACCGATAGCAGCCATTCCGAGACCTCCAGCGTTGGGGGTGTGTGAATCAGTACCGATCATGAGACCACCAGGGAAGGCATAGTTCTCGAGGACGATTTGGTGAATGATACCGGAACCGGGTCTCCAGAACCCGATGTTGTACTTCGCGCAAGCAGTGCTCAAGAAGTCGTAGACCTCCTTGTTGATGTCCTTTGCACGAGCAAGATCCTTCTCACCACCAATCTGCGCCTCGATCAAGTGGTCGCAGTGGACAGTGGTGGGAGTGGCCACGGAAGGCATACCAGCCGACATGAATTGGAGAATGGCCATTTGTGCGGTGGCATCTTGACAAGCTACACGGTCCGGCCGCAGCTTCAGGTACGATTTCCCTCGCTCAATCTCCTGGTTGTGGGGATCATCCAAGTGTGAGTAGAGGACCTTCTCCGCATACGTCAGAGGTCGGTTCAACCGCTGTCGGACGACCTGAAGGTTCTCGTTCATCTTCTGGTAGTTGATGAAGGAGTTGTCCTCCCAATTGTTCATCCTGACTTTGCGAGCCAGTGGGTTGTCGCCCACCGTTGCAAAGCCTCGTCGGCCGAGCTGTTCATGTGTTGTTAGTACACGCAGATACCTGACGGCCCGACGAAGGAGAGCTTACCAGCTTCCTGGCCGCTGCCCGTGAGGAAATCATGATGAATGACAGCTATTCCAAAGTGCTATTGAAAGCTTCTGCGGGGGGAGAGAATGGTTTTGATGGAGGTACGGAATGAGGGAAGCTTGGAGAGGAGAGGTTCAGAGACTTTGACGTCGGTGCTCACTTTGCTTCTCTCCACAGCTGCCGGCCCACCGCTTATCTCAGCCAATGGGACAGCTCGTGATCATCAACTACGCTCCATTGAGCCGAGGGAGCTAGCTCCAGCTCCACGACGTCAAATTTTACGTGAAGCCACATAAATTTCCATCTGTCCCTTTAAGCCGCACCCGACGCTTCCCTCGGTCGAAAATGCCGGCAATAAGAGGCGCAAATTCCAAGAAGAAGACGAGGCGGTTCACGCGCGAGATCGACCAAATACACGCAGATGTGCACTCGGAAGGCCATCTAGAGCGATATATCAAGACCAAGGCGCCTGAGGACCTTCCCGGACTTGGTCAGCATTACTGCGTGGAGTGCGCAAAGTGGTTTGAAAGCGAGGACAACATGAAAGCGCACGTCAAGGGAAAGCCGCACAAGAGAAGGTATGGTTCGGGCAGTCTGTACAGAGCGACAACGCGGTGGCTGACTTGGTCGTAGGGTGCGACAGCTCAAGGAAGAGCCGCATACTCAGAAGGCTGCTGAAGCCGCAGTGGGCTTGCGGACCGACAATGGTAGAGCAGAGGTTGCCGAAGAAGGGACCGCGGACATGGAGGATGTGAACTGATGGGTATGAACATGGCTCGATAGTCGGTGGATCCGCCCTGCAGAATTGGAGGTTCTCCGTTACGAAGTTACGACAGCATTGCATAACTGGCGTTCTCTTTGTTTGGACTAGATTTATGTCTTTGGCCATGGGAAGCACTGCGTTCAGGAACACGGGCGCAAGTACGGGCGATAAGCAACGACGGGTACTCGAATGTAGGACCAAACTTTGACACGGTCGCATAAGAAGTTATGCGAAGACAGAAGATTTCATCATATAGTACAGGCACAGTCACTGGCAAATACTCCGAGACCTGGAGGTTGTATTTCGCTTGGGTGCTTGACGAGTTCTGTTGTTAACGTACATGGCAATGTGAATGGTTGCAAACTTCGTGCTATCTGGAAACCCCTGGAACGTGTACAGTAACTGGGATAGGCAACCGTAATGATCTTCCAGTAGAACCGACCCTGCATTGAGACACCCTAGCTCTCAGGCGACATGTGAAATTTAACATTGAACTCACTCATGCGAATTGTAGTTGTCAAAGCCCAACCAGAACTTTGGAATAGTCACCTCTAGCTAAAATTCCTCGGAAAAGCAAAGATGGCGGTGACGGAAGGGGGCTATTTGCAGAAGTTACTTTTTGATGGTGCCATGACCGTCGACGTTCCAAGCACCTACATCGACGTCTCGTGCGTGCCTATAATTCTTCTACGAGCATTACATTTACACGTACTAACGTAGAAGCAGACAGCTGAGAGAGGTACCGGATAACCAGGAAGTGTACCTCGACCAAGATGGCTACACGAGCATCACCGTCGACCTGCTTGAGTACGTCAAGGAAGCCGACGTCAAAACGCTAGAAGATGCCATTCGGTACCACTATGCCGACATTGCACGTGGCGACGACTCGACCTCGAGAATTTGGCAGGTAGAACCTTCAAAGGCCGACAGACTGTGCGTTGCTTCTCACAGCATGCGTCTACCACGTGGCTGTTAACAAGGTACAGGCCTGAACAGTGCATCTCGCTCTTCGCAACGCAGCATCCATCCGCAGCCCAGCGAAGTCAACGGCCGGAAACGCCTGTCTTCACCGGGGTGTTGTTGGTCCTGATAAGACTGCCAAAGGTGGAAACGGACATCTGCATTACGGTGAACGTTCCACATATTCCTGGCCAGTATGACGAGGCACAAGTCGATCTTGCTAAGGACAAATGGGGACCTCTCCTTGAGCAGGGTTCTCAGATACAGCAGAGACTCTTAGAAACATTTCAGATTCACGACTGGGGTCTTTTCGGAGGTGGGGATGACGATGACGATGATCCCAGAGCCTAGGAACTCTGCTGAGATTGCTGGTTGTCGTGGTCTCACCGAGGTGTTGCAAAACAAAGTTTCCATCGAGAGTGTAGTACGAGCATGCAAAAGTCTGGAATATTAGGACTGTAGAAGAACGAGTTTTTGTACAAGGAGTTGCTAAACTCTAGATATGCGTCCAAAACCCTTCTAAAGTTGACCTTCAAGGACATCTGCATCCAACATTTCCAACATATGTTTGCTCCCGCCAACAGTTTCCAGTATGAAACCATCAATGGTTCTCATATACGCCGTTGCAGTTCGCTAAAGCTGTCACTGCTTTACGTTTATCCCAAGACTACCAGGGGTATCATGTTTAGTCCCATCCTCCTAGTGAGACTCAGACAGACCATCCCTCACCAATATACTCTTCTCAGGGATCGTCCTTTCTACAGAGCTGCTTCCTACACCTATTATTCTCGGACTCATTGGTGACATTCGAGACTCAAGTGTCGGCCGAGTCCGCTCCCCGCTCTGCCATGCTCTCGTCACGTTCGTCAGCGGTGAAGTAGTCGACTAGACTGCTCAACAGATCAGCGACCGTCACGACAGCCGGCACCTGAGTCCACTCCTCTGCTTCCTCATCTGCCTCTCCATCGGTCTCGTCATCACCCGCTTCGTCACTTTCCTCATACATCTCCTCCTCTTCCTCCTCGTCCTCTTCCGCTCCAACTGCATCTCCGCTCAGTCGTGCCAGCAAAAATCTCTCCCAAGCTTCTCGAGCGGACGCGTTCACTTCCATCCGGTGTTGGAGTTTCGCGTTCCTCCAACTCAAGTAAGCCTCTGTCGCAGGGCACCTGTACGGACAAGGGTGCTCTGAGAGCGTTTGAGTCCACTTGTCGATGCACTCTAGATGGAACTCGTGGGCGCATTCGGTTGCGTTGAAAAGACCACGATCGGTGAGAGACATTGGCTCGAGACATATACCGCAGGTCTCCTCCTCCACGCGGGTGTTTGGCTTCTCAAGTACACCTTTTTGTTCCCCAGGCCCTGAGCCGACGTAGACCGTTGTCGTGGCTGCGATACTCGCATGAGAGCATAGTCTGGGCTCGTCGTTGATGTTCGCCGTACCCTTAGATTCTGAGTCGTCTGACTGTTTCGTAGTAGCCATTGTGAGTCGCGGTGTATGGTTCTTGATATTAACGAAACGCGTCCGGTAGTCTACTTGCAAAACCTAAGAACTTTTGTATTGGTGTTTTGGTTTACGGACTATAGGGAAACAGATGCTCTTATATGTATGTAGGTAGAGGATAGTCCGCGAAGCAACGGTTCGGTACCAGACTTCAAGGCTGCGGGAACCATTCTTTGCAGCCGTTGATGCTGACTCAACCATTTCGGATATTGCAGATGGCATTCGCAATCTAAGACACACAGATCATCCTGTATCCAACAGCGGTGGTACATACAGAGATCCATAGGCCCGTATATACTGCCTCTCTTGGAGTATTCTGGGTCATGCTCTTTTACCGCTTACGCCGGGCTAAGTCCAGTTGTATGATTCGGCATGTTAGGTTAGGACAGTTCTGTAACCCTCACAAGGCGACAGTAGATGCGAGTTCGAAGCAGACATGATGTCAAGCCTATTATGCCTTACGGGAGCAAGTGACTGCAGAGAAAGACATACAAGGTAGGGACAGTACAAGCGGTTGGCAAGATTGATGTCCCGTCCCAGGCTGAGCGTCTATCTATCTGCTCCTTGTGCGGAACATTTTATGCCTCATCAAACTCTGTGTGCAGCGTCTGGTTCGCATGTTCTGTTGCAGACCGCTCCCCATTCCCTTCCCAACCGCACTGCTTGCATTTGATCGTAAAGCGTGCAGTGTCTGTATAATAATGCCGTTCACGGAGCTTTGCGCACAGCTCTACAGCTCCTTGCAAAACATCCTCCCCTTCCGGCCCGGTTTCGAAGACCTTTTCATCCACCTCCGGCGACTTGGAAACCGGATCATAGTTCAACGCAATCGTATCGTAATGGATCCCAGAATAGACCACAATGATGCGTTTCGCTTGTCCCTCATTAAAACGGTCAACTCTTCCATCTTGGACGTTTACACTACAGATTTCATAACCGAGGCTCTGACTCAGTACACCTAATTCGATACCTCCACCCCATGAGTCTTGCTGCTGGATCCATCGGCAGTAGTCATCCGGCTCCTGTTCCAAAATGGCTTTGTTGAACTCCTCCGGCCGCCGTTGTATCTCTTGAGCCACCATAGATCGTAACTCAGTTACGTTGTCCAGATCGGTCCCAAAAGCCGCAGTACCGATAGCCCGGAACAAGCAGCTGTTGTCATCAGGCATTACGCGCAACAGAAGTGTGCCCCCTCGATTCTGGAGCTGAATCTCAGGTGGATCGCTTTCAAGCGACGGGTTGCCTTTTCGCTCTAGCTGCAAGGGTGCTGCCGGCTTCGATGCCGACAGCTTAGACGTGGAAGCATTTGACATTGATTGAGCTGCAAAGGATGGCGGAATGGCTGATGTTGGGGCCTTTCCTGTTAGCCTCGGGAGGTCTTTCACGGCTTCAGGGTTTGGTGGTGAATGTGCGTGCTGGAAAGGGTGCTGCAGCTGTGATTGTATATCCCGTGGTATGACGATCAATTGTTCCCCATCGAGCTTCAGACCTGTGTCGCTCAAAAGGACATGCCGTTCGAATTCTTCCATGTTGAGAGTTTTCGGAGGGTAGCCCAGCTTTATATCGAAGTCCGGTACTGATGTTACCTCCGAAATCTGCTTTTGGAAATCTCCAACCGTGGCACTGTCTGCGATTGTGAGCGTCACAACGCCTGACGGGCCTCGTACTCGGATTCTCATTTTGATGTGATGTATGACAACTGAGCGAAGTTTGCTCGAAAAAACGAACAAGGAAACAGTCCAAAGGTTTTCAAGGCGATCGCAGCAGCACCACGGAAAATCTAAAGATGCAATACAACAGAGAAAGAGCAACGAACGGAATGAGATGCCACCACCAGCTTGTTGTACGAACAGTCGGCGTTTGGCTTTGTCACAGCGAAGAATGATACAGATAAGAAAGGAAGATGGGTGTTGAATTCCTTGACCGACGCTGAGCTGTTCTGGGAAGTCGTGACTGGTATAGCGTAGAAGGTGGGGCGTATAAAGTATAAAGTGAGGTTAGGTATATACTGTGAGAACTGAAGAAATTAATTCAGAGCTCTCTACAGATTATAGCCATGTTCTGTTGGTGATGTGCATGTGTTTGCGTGGCCCTTGACATGCTTGACTTCATGTTCAAATTACGTAGCAGTGGAGCTAGTATGTAAACTTACCCGAGAACCCCTCGGCAAACCTTCTTAGGTTATTTGTATGTGACTGCAGTGTGCAGGATTGCATCCAACACATTCCCTTATTATAAATCATTTACAAGAAGTGTGGTTTTCCAAACAATGAGTGTTTTTCTAGTCGCAATGCGACCCGGTTGTACTCCATCTAGAAATGAAATCAGCTGACTTCAGCGGCTTCATGTCCATCATCCATAATTACATCCACCCGCAGTCATCCCACGTGATGATAAAGCGCTATGGATGAAGCACAGTCGCTCCTAAAGAAGCTCGACCAAATGGGAGCTGTACAAGAAGTGGTGTCATCGCCAGACAACGCCAAAAGGAAAAAGCGTCAAAACGGGGTATAATATGCTGTCTTTGAAAAGAAATCGCCTCCCCGCTGGACCATATGAGAACAGGATGCGTTATGCTGTGAAATCCTGCTCCGGAGACTCCTGGAAGGTTGCGGTACCTTCCCGACGAACAGCCCAACCCTTGATAGCGACAACGATGGTCGCCCATGCCATTATTAGGGAGTTGACGCCCATTGTGACGGTGAAGATAAACATTGCATCGAGACCATTGTACTCTAGAGCGGCAACAACGTCTTTGTTCTGCAAGAGGTTAGTGCATAACGAACAGATATAGAGGATGATGGGGTCTTACACTGCCCATGAATATGAGTCCGCCAGAGCAAAGGCAAAAAGCTGAGATCAACTCGCTAGGTGGCCGACTGGGGAGATACGACGTTGGTGGCGACAGGAACATGATGAGGTAGGTGACGCTTCGTGCCAATGCGAAGCCCACGAACAGCGTGCCCCACTGCTTATGTACCATAGTCGAGACCATTGATGTCTGATGGTGAGACGACATCATCAGGCCAAGCAGCATGATGACAAGGGCCGGAATGGGGTTCAGCGCGGTCGAGTATGTCTTTGGTTGTTTCCAAGTCTCCATGGCAGTGATGTTGTGGCTGAAGTGCACAGGCTGCCTGGCCAGGATGGTTGTGTTCAAGAGCTTCCTGACAGTGCGTGACTCGATAAGCATCCCAAACTGTTGACAAGGACTGTTAGCAGAGATCAAGACGTGGTAATAGGCGCAGATCACTTACCAGGCCACCACCGAAGAACATAATAGTGATAGAAACATGCTCCAGATCTTGCGCTGTCCATCTATCTCCCCATGCTGCTAGATGCTCGAGGAAGACGTTGGAGGCACCGTATAGACAAATGACAAAGGATTCGGTAAATTCTGCGGAAGGGACCCAGGCTGCAAAGCGGCCAACAACCTCCTTTGGAGGTTTGACGTTCCAAGCCCAGCCAAAGTCGGAGAATGCGCCCATCCATCGCCCAAGGGTCAGGAGGCCGTACCAGAAGAAGATGCCGCCTTTGATGAAGTGCGCAAGAGCATTGAAAACCGCATCACCGCGCTACCACGGGTCAGTACGTTCGACGCACCACAATAGTTTTTGGTACTTACAGCTATGCCTCCCCAAACAATTGCACCAGTAACGATGGCGACAAAGCCTCCGACCAGGATAGTTCTCTCCACAAATGCTGAAATACCGATAAAGACCTTCCACGCCCGCCCTAAGGCAATACGAGGAGCATTGCGCGACAAAAATCTGTCGACCGACGTATTTTTCAGAAACCCTTTCTCTTCAGCAAGTGCGTCGTCGACATCTACATCGTCATAATCTTCGTGTTCCCGGATCGGTGGCGCTGCGGTAGGATGCGCGTCGGGTAGCGGAGCTGCGTCCGAAGCCACGCTACCGGTATGCGGGCTGCTGTACAGCGAGCTAGAATTGCGCTCCGTGCCCTGTCCTGAATCTCCAGACCACCGGTGCGGATGTGCCGGCCGGAAAAGCTGGAGTCGTTGATATCGAGCTAAAACGGCTTCACTGAGAGGTGTGGGATGTTCTTGCTTGGGGGAAGTGGCCTTGCGTCCTATGTACAGGCGGAGAAGTGAACCGACGATCCAGAAATGCGCGATCCAAGCTAGAATCCAACCCGCTGTATGATGCGCGTTCTTCTCATACAGGTCCGGGGTTTTGTGGTTGTAGACGAAGCCGGTAAACAGACCAAGCGAGTTGGCGACTAAGAAGGAGAACTGAAAAAGTAGCAGCAATCGCGAACGAGCAATGCTAAGCATAACACCTTGCTTTGGGTGAGCTGCGTGGCCCAGCGGAAGTCGGAGACGGTGTACTCACCAACAGGCAGGACTATCACCCATGCAATCACCATCAAGAAGATATGCGCATACATCCATCCTTGGTAATCTGGATGTCTGAAATAGCTGGGAATTACGGGTTCCACCGGCGACGAGGTCGGTGGGGGCGCCATATGGTCGCCATGGCTCATGTGCGTGCCAGCATCACTGTGGTCATCGCCGTGAGCGACTACAAGAGGTAGAACCCCAAGTAGGAGCGCTGATATTGACAGTGAAATGGATCGCACAGTCGGCATATAGCGCGCGCGAGTACCGAACCGGATGCAAAGTGGACAAAGAGTGGCCGCTGTACTACAAGTTGCTCTATAGCCAACCTAACCGCTCAAGGACCGTAACTAATTGGGAAGCTTGCTGTTGAAGTTTGGGATAGCGCCCGGATAGAACTGACAACGCCGAGGAGCAGAAGGCTGCGAAGCAACGAAGCACGATGAGACGTAATAAAAGAGTACAGTTTCGTAGGACTTTCAAAAAGAGGTCAGCAGGTTAAACATCACGCCAGAGCCTCTCGTGGGCGAGTCGTAGATATAAAAAGGCAACGAGTTCATCGCGGATTTAACAACGACAACGCCGACGAGCCCTGCTATTGCAGATACGTATGCGATGGTGCGTAATACTGAGGGCTGGCCTGTGACCGTTCCCTGTCATGTCATGATGCTAGATGACTCTGTAATGACTGGCAGGCTCTTCTTCATCCGTGCACGTCGTCCGAAGAATGGCATAAAAAGGGAGCAAAGCCCGCCAACGAATGACGGCAAACGCTGGAAAAAGTTTCGGCGGTCGGCGTACGTAGTACTGTGGTGAGGGTGCCAGGAAAGGAGCTAGGGATAGCTTGAGCACGGATGCGCTATTGCTGGCTGCAAACTTTCCGTCGACTTCCGCTACTGGTCCACTCCGCCTTATCACGAGCCTTTCCAGCTTGAAAAGGCATCATTATGAGATGATGGATAATCCACAATTACGATGCGTTTTTCTGGAGGAAGAAGTGGACCAGAATGGGTCATCATTGTCCTTAAACTCTCTTCTTTTGTACGTTGTTAAGTGGATCTTTCAAAGCTTCAGTTCGTATCACATCTTTAAAAATGATCACCCTGCGGTTTGTTCTGTACAGCTTCACCAAAGCTTGCCAAGCCAAACGTGGAGGCTCGGATCGGAAGTTTTGCAAACGCGATGCATGCGCATATCTCGCGATTCTTCGGCCGCGTGTTCACACCGACTGCTTATGCCCAGTGCTCTTACACAGACAGCGTGCTTTTCATGCTTGCTATATCAAGGCGTCCATGCCGGACTTCTCGCCGGTACTTGGGACGTCCCAAAACCATCTATAGGCCCACGTATTCCTCATGAAAGTGCTGTCTCTCGCCCTTGCCAGTGCGGTCTTGGCCTGTTGGCGCAATCAAAATCCCCATCCGCATAATCCTTTACATATTCCCAAAACAGCTTTGCTTACACTGACGATCAAGATGCATCGGGAGCCTGGAGCGCCGGGCTTGGAGCGTTGGTCATCTGAAGCGGAATAATGCTCCACCTTTTCCGTCGATCTCCCAGCCCTGTGCTCGATCGGTCAGAAGACGTTGCCAACCCTCCCAAACGCTATCGCCAAGCGTCATCTTCTAAGGTATGTTCTTTGATGTGGAATTTTGCAGTTACGCTGGTAGGATTTCGTCGCTTTTGCATGGTTTCCTTGTTGCATCTCGCGTAGAAGTGCCGAGCAGGCCCATGTTGATCATCTCGACATGACAACCCGCATCGTGTGTACGGCAGTGTGCAAACATACCCATTGTTGATGGTTAATCCACCGACTGGTGGGTCCGCCCGTGCTCGCAACTCGGCACGGCTCGGCATCTGGGCAGACCTTGGCCGCTTATTCTGCGGTTGTCAGCAGTTGATTGGCCAAGCAGTTTGGTATCCTTCCGATATCCGCTGCTCACCTCCGCGGGCTTGGCATGGATGTGCCACTCTGACCTTAAATTGGCCAGTTTCGTGACTGAAAGTACGGAGTATGGCAGAGATGGCAGACAGAGTAGAGCAGAAACGGACAACATTGGCGGACGGGACCAGTAAGCAAGTATCTCAGTTTAGCATGCCATCAATCTCTGTCTACTTGTGACCCTCTGCATACATAGACAACTTACAAACATAGCTGGGGGCCAAGTAACAGATACGCGCTCCTTCCTCACTCCGGTTTATGCAACCAGAAGAAAGACTGCCAATGACCCCTGAAACCACACACTGTACGCCATTCCTATGCAACCCTCTTCCCTAGTTATACAGAGTTCGGCTCACAGCTCGCTCTTCGCCTTCAAATACTTCCTTCCCCTATCCTCCAATCCCTTCGCACCCGCCCCAATTCTCCAGCTCTTCGGCACCCCATCACTTTTGCTAAACGCACAGAACCGATCTGCAATAGCCAGTGCCTCGTATGTGCCCGCCTCACTTGTGCGGACTCGCATCTCCCTCTTGTGGCTCTTGTCCGTCCTGGTCTCTAGGACGCGGCTCTTCCTGCCCCTCTCCTCGTTGGTGCTGCGCGTCCACGTGACTTCAAACGGAGGTTCGCCGCTGAACTTGAAGACGACCTCAGCCTCTCCGCCCTCTTGGATCTCGGTGAGCGAGGAGCGACCTTGGTTGATCTGAACAGAGGGGAGGGAGTGGATGTGTACGGAAATGTCGGCGTGAGCTTTGCAGTCGCTTGCCGAGTCGCTAACTCCAGTGATGCGGAGGGTTCCCGGACGATCGGCTACACGGCGAAACGTCGTCTCACGCACGAGCGCCGTGTTCGATCGGCCTTCGAAGGTGTAGTAAACGGTGAACGGAGCGAGCCCGGAGAGAACGAACGACACGTGATCACCCACACAGAACTCGTCCGTGGGGTCTGCAGCGCGAATGGCGGGAGCTTCTCGAACGCTGATCTGCACGCGGGGAGACGGTTCTCGTTGATTAGGTTCACGCTCACAACCACGGGCATCGCGGACTTTGCGTATCCAGACGTTGGAGTGGCCGAGATGGAGGAGGCGGTGAGGGATGCGGAGATTGTAGGTATTACTTGGGATATTCGGAACCGAGATGGTGTCTGGTTGTGCCGCGCCCTGTTGTTTGATTTCGAAGTCGACGTGGAACGGAGGGACTCCGGTGAGCGTGATGGGTATGATTTCTTCGCGGTCTTCTTCGCCAGGAAGACTGGAGCAGTACGTATAGGTATGGCCAGGGTTCTTGAACGTTGCAGAAGGACGTGGGTTCACGCGCTGCTGAATGACGACAGGTGTGAACCTCTTGGCATCATGATCGTAGTTCTGATCACTAATCTGTGTGATCCTGTATCGGTAAAGACCTCCCCTGCTCGTATCCATTTCGACAGTAGCTGGTGAACTGGCCAACGTCTGCTCTTTGGGACGGACAGACTTGGCACCCTTATCAGGCTCAGCGTGTATCTCATATTTGAAGTGGAAGGGTCTGGTGCCTGGGATTGAGTCAGTTAACGTGGCTTTGACAATCAAAGCCGAGCACTTACCAGTAAGCTGGACCTCCGCACTGTCTTGCTGCCCTTCGCAAACAGCTTGCTTGATGAAAATCTCGCCCTGTTGCTCCAAACTTTGCCCAGGTATGAGCTTGAGCCCCGGTCTTGGAACGCCACTGATAGTGAATGTGTGTGCTGTGGCATCAATCGTCCCAGGGCACTGGTTATCTTGGACCTCCAGGAGCTCATACACACCCGGCCTCTCCTCGCTGATCGCCTCATTGGCTTTCTGCATATTAATACGGTGGGTTTCGCCGGAGGGATCCCGGTACGTTACAAGCCATGGAGCCGTGCCGGACAGCTTGAGCGGAAGTGCGACAGGTTTTCCGTCCAGCGTACGCACGGATTGCTTTCCATCAATGTGCCCGAAGGCAGCCTTTGGCCGCTGGTGACGGACATTGAAGCTGATTTCTTCTTGCAAGAACTCTGTGCAGCCAAGGCGATCGGTGATAGAGATTAGAGACAAACGGTACTCACCGCCAGTGGTAAGCTTCTCCGTTTCAATAGTAATCTCTTCATCGTCAATGCCGGATATCTCCTTCTTGATACGCCTGTCGCCATGGACAAGCTCGTACTTCAGCGCCCAGGGTTTCTCCCCTTGCAAGATAACAGGGAAAGATACCGAATCATCGATGCAGACTGTCTTCTTCGGGGATAGGTATGCATCAGGGAAATACGCGGATGCAGCTGGTTTAACGTCCTGTTCGAGCACCAGGTCCTTGGGTAGATGCTCCTGGTGGTATTTCGCATCATCGATCTCAGTAAACGTGTATTTATAGTGGCCGGCTTCCTTCGGAGTAAAGTCTATCTGACCTCGCAGGCCATCCACATTTTTTGCCTCGCGCTTCTCGCGGCCATTGTCTTTCTGCACCGTGTAACGTACGGTGAAAGGTGGTGTACCCGTCAGATCCAGGCTGACCTGTAAGCCAATGGAATTGCCAGCGCATTTGTCGAAGATCTGTAGCGTTGAAAGTCGCAAACTAGGAACCGGGGCAACCTTCAATAGCGCTGATGAAGGCTCCATGACTTCTCCCTGACAATGCTCACTAGATATGCTTTTGAGCGTATAAAGACCGTTGCGTGATATGACGGGCTTCTGAGTGCTGTCGACTGTGACAGTCTTGAGCTGAGCCTCCTCACTGTGATCCCCATTGGGCGATAGCTCCGCCTCAGGAGTAAACATATAGTCTATCGTATGTTTCGTGCCTTGAGCAACAGACTTTCCCTGCGAAGTAAGGTGGACCGGCAATTGGGTAGAATCGCCCTTTCTGATCAAGAGAGGTTTCTGGATGAGGTTGCCCTGCAGAGCAACGAGAGGCCGATCGTGGACGACAAGCGACTGTTGGAGGTGATCGTGTCTCGCCCTTCTTCTTTCACCCTCATCTTCGGTCCCGCGGTAAGAGGCAATGTTCCCGAACCCGTCTTGAACTTCTTCCAGCGACAGAATCCACTTCCCAGTTTCTGTCAGGGATTCGTTGAGAGGGACGAGGACTTTATGTGAGCGAGCCCAGTTGATGTCCATCTCACCTTTCCTGATAAGGGCGCCAGATGTGACGCTATCGCTATGCAGCGGTGACAAGAACTCGTCTGGCTGGATGCTCTGGAACGCCGACTCGACTTCACGATTGTTGACTAGCTTCCTGTACTTCAGCTTCAGGGGTGGTGTGCCCTCAACCTCTATCACCACATTCGAGAGATCTCCACGGCACCTGTTGGAACCTGACGGTTTAATACGAGCCTTTGGGCACTGGACGACGTATGCGCTGCTGCCCATTCTACGGACTTCCAGCTTTGACTCATCCATGACTCGTCCCAGCTTGTAGTACCCAGGCTTTTTGACCTCGTAGTTTAAGGTACGGGGAGTGTCTGGCCCCTTGAGACCCTGAGCCTTGTCTGCCTCCTTCCGCATTTTCTTCAAGGCCGAATGTGGAATATGGATGGTTTCGTTGAGCATAGTGTCCAGGTCGAAGCGTACTAGTTCAATTGAGACCGGGCGTGTAGAGTTGATTTGAATGGGAAGGTACGCGGAATGTCGTGCTTGATCTACACAGAAGTTTCGCTGGTCAGGGTTCAAGGTCGCGTATCTAGCAATCCGTTAGCCAGTCACAAATGCCAGTAGTCGATGCACTTACCCTTCAGGTAGGACAGTAATAATCTGCTTTCCGAGGATCAGTGAAGCATTGTTGAGAATCGAGGATTCTTTGATCCACTGTTCATCCACCGCAAGTTCCGAGTCCCAAAGTACCTTTGCAAGACCGGCAAGAACCGAATAGAATGGTATCTGAGCAGGTCAGCGGAGCCTCCTGACGTTTTGAAGTTCACCCACCTGTATACGAAACATGAGAGCAAAATCGAAAGCAGCATGAACGGCCCATAACAAGAAAGCAATGTTTTGCGACCATCTTAACCAGGGTATCCTCAATTCTGGCAATCCAAAGAAGAACGATGCATCAATCAAGGTCCATCTTAGAAACGCCCATAACGACTCGGTATCTTCTCGATTCAGGTATGCAAAGTCCCACAGTCTCCATATCCATATACCTCCATAAAGCACAGCAACCCAAAACCTCTGCGTTGGTGGATCGGCCCATTGGGTGGGTATGAGAGGCTCTTCCACAGCTTGTGCCGCATCAGGAGGAATAACAGCCTGTACTGTAGCTCTCAGAGCGTCAATTCCGCCGGAAGGCGCATATTGGCCGGATCTAGCGCCACCAGAAGGTGGTGTTGCAGGGAATGCAGAGCGAAGTCGTGGAGTGCCGTTCATCGCATCATGAGGAGGATGAGGTTGACCGGCGGGTCGATTGTTACGACAGGAACGAGAACCAGCGCTCCCAGGGTGGCCGTAATAGCGTTGGGACCAAGAACCAGAGCAAGGAACAACAGTCGGACTGGTCCAGCGCTGCGAATGAGGTACGAAAGGCAAAGATTGCTTCCGCTTTCTGTAAACACGCGGGTTCGCGATGTTTGATGGAAAGAAAAGTGGGTCCCCGGAGCTCAAGAAGATAAGGTACCGGCGCGCAACAACATCGCTGTGGAAATTTTTCGCTTGCTGCTTCATTATTCACTTTCTTACAATAATGAACGTTTGTAAACAATGTCCTTCTGACCTTCGCACTGTAGCTATCCGCGCGATGTGCTCCACTCGCTGTATAACAACACAGCTGCCGGTCAGCTCGTGTATTTTTCCCACTTTATCGCCCAGTGTCCTCTTCTAGCCTACTGTATCATATCAACACCCACCCACTCTTCGTCATCCATAATCACCAGCCCGTCACCGACATGGTCGCGAAGCGCAGGAAGCTGAACAATGCCAACACAGCCAAGGGTAAAGGCGTACAAGCAAACGGCGCTCCGCCAGAGTCTACGCCCATCCCAATTGCAGAGCTTGCTGCTGCTTCGGATGAAGAGAAAAGCAACTGGCAAGGCTTCTGTGAGATCGAGTCCGACCCCGTAAGTTGCACTTTTCTTTGCCCAGCACACTTGATAGAGCTTCTATGATGATTACAAACTTCAAATTCGATTAGTCTTGAAGACACCGACATGGTTACAAAATTTAGCATGCGAGCCTCTCTGATTGCTCCTATCCCTTCTGCTGGGCCTTCTTTATAACGTTATCGTGTTAACGATTGAATCTTCTAGGCTTTTTTCAATGTCATGCTGAAGGACTTTGGTGTGAAGGGTGTCAAGGTCCAGGAGGTCTTCAGTCTAGATGAGGAAATGCTCCTGATGCTACCGAGACCTATCTATGGCTTGATCTTCCTTTTCAAGTATCATGCAGATGACTCAGAGCAGCAAGTAGACAGCTGTCCGGAGCATGTGTGGTTCGCCAATCAAACGATAAACAATGCATGTGCCACCATTGCTCTGCTCAACATTGTCAACAACATATCCGGCATTGAGCTAGGATCGGAGTTGGAGAGCTTCAGGGAGCGCACCCTGGACCTTGCTCCTGCTGTACGGGGCCAGGAGGTTGGCAGGTTTCAGTTCGTCAGAGCCATCCACAACTCCTTCGCCAGAAAGGTGGACATGCTGAACGCCGATCTTCTATTGGCGAATGAGTACGACGCAGCTCAGAAGAAACGTAAGCGGAACGGCGATGACGACGAGGATGATGGCGGTGATGGTGTAAGCGATGACTCTGCCTTCCACTTCAATGCGTTCATTCCAGTTGAGAATTGTGTCTGGAAACTTGACGGTCTCGATCGACAACCCTACAGTCTTGGAACATTCGACCACGACGACTGGCTAACAACTGTCATACCCAACATCGCCGGTCGTATGGCGCAGTTTGAGGAAGGTGAAGTAAGTTTCTGTCTGCTGGCCTTAGTCGCCGACCCTCAGGTTCGGTACCGACAGGAGCTTGCCGTGTCAATACAAGAACTACAACTCATCATCTCACGGCTGGAACTGGATTTTCCCGGCTGGAGCGGCTTCTGCACGGATGACCGTTCTGAACATACCTTGGACCGCGTCAATGATTATGTGACCAACGGCGATCCGTCCTGCGGTCTAACGGCGGTCATGATCAACAACGCCGAGCCTACCGCGTCCTTCAGAGACGATCTGTTGGCCGCCGACCAGGAGAGGCTTCTAAAGATGCGAGGGAACAGGTTTACCGACCAAGAAGCGTTACGTAGATCGGTCATGGAAGAGACGCAGAGCGCCGCCATGGATCAGGAGAAGGCAGAAGCAAAACGCTGCGAATATGGGCCTATGATTTGCAGATGGATTAAATTGTTGGCGGAGAAAGACCTGCTGAAAGAGATTGTGGACGACGTGGGTTGACGTGATCTCAGGCTTTGGTCCCTCAAGTTCCTCAATCCTAGCATGTTTACACTAATGACGGACTTGATCTATGGCGATATAAAGCCGCTTGCAGCTACCTTCTACCTCGCTTTCTCTCCTCAAGCGAGGTTTAGTTGAACCAATCTACGCCCCTAACAAGCTTATCACAAGCCCATCCCACGAAGAAACCGTAGACAGCTTTGTGCCCCAAATCGATTACCTGCTCATTGATCGGCCATGTCCAAGGCCAAGTACTTGCATTCGCTGGTTGCTCGACCAATTGATCCGCAGTCAAGCGTATAGCCGTGAAGAAGTAACTCGCAATGGGCCCGATGATGCCGTAGTAGGACATGAGCGCGCGGATGGGACCACAGATGATGCCCATACCCATGTGATGGATTTGATTGACAAGATCTGGATGATTGGCCCGGGTTTGTTGGCTGATGCCAAAGTGGTAAGAGGTGGTGTCGCCGGGGACGTAGGAATTAGGACGGTGAGTGAAGAACTGCTCAATCTTGTTGGTGAGGTTCATGCTGAGAAGATGTCAGCTTGTGTAGAATCCAGTCTTCGGTTTGAACGTACCCCAGTGCACCAGCTGCACCGAGTGCTAGGCCTATGCCAATAGCTTGAGGCAGGGTGACCTTTGGATAGCGTGGGTAGCGTGATTTCGGGTCCATTGCGTTAGATTCCAATCCTCTTTCCGTTCGCGGTAGAATGGTTAGACAGTGTCGATAAATAAACCAGCGACTTTCAAACTGTTCGAGGTTATGTGGTTGAGACTGAAGTGAATGCAAAGATGTCGATCCATCCAAGTATCGGCTTTCGTCATTTACCATCATCTTAACTATGGCATTCCAAGCCAGCCACTAACCGGCCTCAGCCCGCGGCGTGGTGCAAGACGCGAGCGGGGCGCGACACCTGCAGCGGGAAGTAACCGAAGATGTTCAAGCGTCGCTACCAAAGCTAAGCTTTCCCCTAAGGTACCTTATTTCACGTTACTCTCCAAGTTCCACGAACCTCCTGGATTGGTAGGTTGTTGGTCGACAGGGAAGACTAGATAGTCTACACTCAAGGAGAAAAGCAGTGAGGATCCACCTACCGTTGGGCGGACCGAATGTGCGCTTCAAGAGCAAAGAAACATGGGATATTCGCAGAGCCCCATACCGCATACTGTTGATGACTGCAAAGGAGTCAGATGCTTTACCTACTTTATTTAGGTGTCAGCATCCGCTGAGGTTCGTTAAAGTGCGACTCACCCGAGCACACCAATCTCGAAGTCCTAAATGATATGCCATCTCGGCCGTCCTACAAGCGTACGTTTTGTCCTTGACGCCGACCCTGGGCTCTTCGTTACACCTAATACTAGCTAGCCTATAATTGACCAAGAATTGCATGAGCGATATGACCGAGATCCAATTGCATTCGCATAGCACCAATTAGGCGGACCATACCATCAGAGCCATTGTCATCACATTATTTTAAGCATAGATAGAGGACCCATCTGTCAGTTGATGACTCCGTCACTTCGAGGCTGGTAATTATACCATACAGCTTGTTCCACTCGTTATCCAGAACCTATGCATTAATGCCAGCATTTGCGGCAGTCATATCCTCAAGACTCTAGCTCTAGTTGTGTCAAGGGCAGAGTAGGCGGCCACCTTCAAATCAGTTGCAGGAAGCTAATGGATGCGAAGTCGCCTGCTATAAGGCAGAAACATAGTCACACTTAAAGAGCATCATGACGGTACGCAATCATCGGAACAGAGCCACGCGCAGGTCCATATGGTCCAGTGCCCTACATTCATGATCGAGGTGCCAGTGCGCATGGAGGTAGGTCCCACGGGCGTACTAGTTCCCACCGGCTCGTTGTTGAGGCATCTAGCAAGACTATACTCAAGTAGCAGATGAGATGTCGTAGGAAAACTTGTATGATCTGCAAACGTGCCAACAATCTGTAAGACAGCAATGGCCGCAACAATGTCGAGAGCTGCGATGGTGGAACGATCTGGGACTGCTGTGAGACACTTCGCAAGTGCAATTGAACGGAATGATTTGGGAGGGTACAAGAACGTTTCAAGCCTGTAATTGAACTGTCGGATGATTATGCTCCCAATGCCTGAATTCAAGGAGATGATATTGTAGGCTTAAGGTAAGGCAAATAACGGCTTGATGATACCTGGCACGTGCCTGCGTTCGAAGGTCATTCGAAGGTCAAAGCGCTGTTCCGGCATCGGTTAAACTCGCGCTCCATGCCATGCCATGCACACTCGAGAACCTGGAAGCTTGCCCTTCAGCTTCAAACTTCCATTCCAGTTCACCTCGCAACGTCGGACACACTACTCACAAGACAACTCCACTGACCACTCCTCCAAAGCTCGCCAACGGTCACTCATCCTATTTGGATCGAAAGTTTGACACCAGACCACTTCACATTTTCTCCGCTAGGGCTCTACCAGTTTTCTGTCCAACATTTCACTCAGCCTCTCTCCACCTTCACATAGCAGAAGATCGAACAGACGCTCTTGCACACTCAGAACCTAAACTGGACCACCGCGCTCACCTCCACTAACTACTCGGAACCGGACAACCTCCTTCTGGTTGTTTTGCAGTCACCCAGCCTCTCCAACTAACTACCCCTCCCGAGGTTGTAATTTGTGCGCCAAACCTTGGAATACTCGTAACAGCTGCAAGCATCGACCTTCCATATCAGACCCCCCACAACACACATTGCTGCAATGGCAGAACAACTCGCTAAACAGTTAGAGGCTACCAACCTCAGGTGAGTAACAATATAAAATTGTTTGCTGCACGTATGCTCACACTCGACCTAGTGATCAGCCTGGATCAGCGCCCTCGGCGAACTGGAGAGACAATCTGAAAGCGCCACCGAAAGACAATCGCATTCAAACCGAGGATGTTACTGCTACGAAAGGGCTCGAGTTCGAAGAGTTCTATATCAAGAGGGAGTTGATGATGGGAATCTTTGAGGCAGGGTTTGAAAAACCGTCACCCATTCAGGAAGAGACCATTCCAGTCGCCCTAACCGGCAGGGACATTCTGGCTCGTGCCAAAAACGGGACTGGAAAAACAGCAGCGTTCGTTATTCCTACCCTCGAGAAGATCAACCCGAAGAACACCAAAGTGCAAGCGCTCATTCTGGTGCCGACTCGGGAACTTGCCCTGCAAACTTCACAGGTATGCAAGACGCTCGGCAAGCACCTCGGAATCAATGTTATGGTGTCAACTGGCGGCACGGGACTCAAGGACGACATCATGCGACTTAACGAAACAGTACACATCATCGTCGGAACGCCTGGAAGAATCCTCGATCTCGCAAGCAAAGGGGTCGCAGACCTCTCTGCTTGCACAACCTTTGTAATGGACGAAGCCGACAAGCTTCTCTCACCCGAATTCACTCCTGTTATCGAACAGCTACTTTCATTTCATCCTAAGGATCGACAAGTTATGCTGTTCAGTGCAACCTTTCCCCTCATTGTCAAGAACTTCAAAGACAAACATATGTCTCAGCCTTATGAAATCAACCTCATGGATGAGCTTACTCTACGTGGTATCACTCAGTACTATGCTTTTGTGGAGGAGAGACAGAAAGTCCACTGTCTCAACACACTTTTCTCAAAGCTCCAGATCAATCAGTCCATTATTTTCTGTAACTCCACTAACCGTGTCGAGCTTCTCGCAAAGAAGATCACCGAGCTGGGATATTCCTGTTTCTACTCGCACGCTCGCATGCTTCAGCAGCACCGTAACCGCGTCTTCCATGACTTCAGAAATGGAGTCTGCCGTAATCTGGTATGCTCAGATTTGCTCACTCGTGGCATTGATATCCAGGCCGTCAACGTCGTCATTAACTTTGACTTTCCAAAAAATGCTGAGACCTACCTACACCGAATTGGCCGGTCGGGAAGATTCGGACACTTGGGATTGGCCATCAACCTCATCAACTGGGATGACAGGTTCAACTTGTACAAGATTGAACAAGAGCTGGGCACAGAGATCCAACCCATACCTCAGCACATCGATAAGAAGCTGTACGTTTATGATACGCCAGACACGATACCGAGACCGATTTCTGGTGCGCAGAAGCCCCAACATCAGCAGCCTCTGAAGAATACTAC
This sequence comes from Floridaphiala radiotolerans, assembly GCA_022813185.1. Lineage (NCBI taxonomy): Eukaryota > Fungi > Ascomycota > Dothideomycetes > Floridaphiala > Floridaphiala radiotolerans. The sequence goes on along the minus strand of JAKLMZ010000068.1, from coordinate 8,264 downwards.
TGCCCCGGTCCAGCCTCAAAGTCAGGAGCAGGAACAAAATCGACAGGCCCCAAGAATCCAAGGACAAGGCGGTAACAGACAGAATTACCGTGGCGGTCAGCGTGGTGGCGGCCAATTTCAAGGTCAGAGCCAAGGGAGGCAAAACGGGCAGCCTGCTCCAAGAGCTCCTGCCGGTCCGCCAGCAGCTCAAGCATAAAATTTCGGTTTCCAAACCAATCTTTCCTTTTCTGCTGTAGTGCTTGGTGTTTCTTATTCTTGGGGTGCTTGAGTGTGTCGGTTTCCATGACTTAGACAAGGTTTCGCTTTTGGATATGCCTTGCACTGTCAAGGGATGGGAAACTCGGTAGCGCCGTTTTCAGGAAGGCGTCGACTTTCTCAAATCATTGTTGCGTTGGCGTTCAGGTTCGGAACTAGGTCAAGTTATGCTTATGCGCTGTAACATAGACCTTCTTTGTCTGTTCATCTTCTTCCCTTTCCGTTCTTGGCCGTCATCCTGTCATTGGCGGCACAGAATGATTCCAATGTCTTCGCATGGTTGATGTTTTCTGAACGACTGTTTGAGCACTCATTTTCTATCGGGCCGGCAAAAGTTTCTTGGTTTCAGGGAGGGCGCACCGAGAAAGCCCTGGCTGGCTTAGGGTTGAGGTCCGCCGGCATTCTGCCTAACCTTTCCAAGGGTGCTATACACAGATCTCCGTTTCGATTTACAACGACTACTTCTCTGTCGCACCAAGCTCGATACCCTCGCTTCCTGCACAACCCTTGGCTTTATTCGAGCGATCCACGGTTTAGTCCCCTCAGGTACATACCACCAAACGTATACTCTTCTTATCTATGGATTCGCCTCCATACGCCTCTTACACCAGGCTTCCTAGAGCGAGCCCCAAGCCTCGTTCAACTCGGCATTGTTGATCCCTTTATGTCGCTCGTGGACGTACTGCCAGATCAGTCTGGAGACACTTGGAACCAAATGCGGATGTCTTTCGGTTCTTTAGTGAACACTAGCTATCCGCTTCAGGATCCCGTTAATTCTCCGGTGAAGGAAATCTACAAAGAATTTGCTGAGATGCAGCACCTGAATGCTCTAGCGCCTTGCTTGCGTCCGTATCTAGATATACCAATCAAAGCTCGTCTCTGCAGTCTAGTGCTCATTTCTTATGACTGATGTTTGTTGTTGATCATCACCCGTTTGCTTACTGATGGGCCATTTCGGGCACAACGAATGCCAACAATTGTTGCAAAGCACCTAGTGCCGTTTGTCCTGCCAAATCTCGGGATGAGAAGGATAGACGTACATGAACCATTTTTACTTACCTCGATACAACATGCAGCACTTCATGGGAGAGGGACCATTGGAAGCTCTCTCAGTGAAAGTCACGCCAAGCTTGATTAACAGGGAAACAGGACCAACAGACATAAAATAACGGCACCCCCAGGTAGGAGGATTCTGACCTCTCGGCACAAAACCGCAAGAAGTAGGCGTAAAAGCCATAACGGCGATACGTCACCAGTCAGGTTCTACGTACAAGGTTTCCCAAGAGCGTGTGGCATGATTTCCTGGCTTGGGGGAATATTGAGTTAAGTAGGGCGTAACAGGCTCTAAGCAAGAGCCTTGGAACCTCCGGAACAGATACCATGAGCTAGGTTTTCGAAGAGCTACTCCTCTTATTAAGTAGATGCCTCCACATAGCCTCATCGACCTGCGTTTCCCCCAGCTCGAATGTATTCTTCACGATTCCAGGTAGCTGCTCCGATCTGTCGTTCTCTAGCGTCCTCACACATCTGCAACGGGATCACACATGGGTCCTGCGCTACCCTGTCGCCAATACATTCTGGCATGGTATGTAGGAAGTAAAATTTGGCACGTCGCGCGAAAGTCAAGGTTAAGATAAGCTAACGAATCACAATGGAGATAGCCGTCGTGGGGTCTTGGCGGGGCTGCAAGATGATACGCTTCTCCAGGAATGCTTCATTGACGCATAGCCTCCCAGTAGCCTTCCTCTTGACAACGATCCACCATATATTGGTGCTACTACCCTTTTCCAAAAGCTATGGCTCACCGCCAGCCGTCAGAAGAATCCAACCCCCAGCCTGTCTCCACTGGCCGACAAAGCAGTGTACCGCGGTCCCCCTCACTCAGCGCTCATATCAGCATCCCGAACAGCCCAAACACTTTGGGCAATCACCGGACGAGTTTCGCAGAAAATCTTCGCGGTGTTCCCTCCTCACCCCGTGCTCACAGACAACCTTCTCTCTCGCAGTCAGCGCTCCAAGAACTGATCAACAATCCGCCTTTGGCAAAGCCCAACGAGGAGTCGCCTTTTACAGGCCGAGATTGGCGGACAGTTTGGGTAGATGAAATAGTCAACCCGGAGGAGGTGCGTTTTGTGGAGCTGGATACAAGCGTAGAGGATGCGACAAATGTAAGCACTTGGACCCGGATCAGAGGGTTTGTTGCTGAGAAACGTTTAGTTGTTGATAACTTCTGGTCCCCCAAACGTCGTGCTCTTACGGGAGAACAGGGACTCGCGAACAGCAATTGGGACCTTTGACTACAGCGACCTTAATGCCTACCTACTTCTGGTGGTTGGTCTTGCCAGACCTGACGAAGGACACGTTGATTCCTTCAATGAGCTGGCACAAAAGGGCAGAGAGGGCAAACCAATCCCTCTGAAAGATGTCAAGGACATAGGAAGAAAAGAACCAGTAACTACGTTACCGAACTCGGCAAACCTCACGAGAGCGGTCGAGCTGTTCGGCAGTGGCATCCACCGGATTATTGTTGTGAAGGAGAACACCACAGAGGTCGTTGGTATACTCAGTCAGCTAAGACTTATGCGCTTCTTCTGGGAGAATGGACGGAACTTCCCATCGATTGACCCTCTTTACCCAGCTTCACTAAAAGAGCTTGCTATCGGCTCAAAATCTGTGGTCTGGATCAAGTAGGTGGTGCGCATATAAGTCCAGGATTCCCCGTTGACCAGCGTCTAGTGGAGACAAACCGCTGGCAGATGCGCTGGAACTCATGAACAGGGAAGGTATCACGTCCTTACCTGTACTTGATAACAATCACAATGTGATTGGCAACATCTCTCATGTCGATGTCCGAGTGAGTACGCCTGCATATCCCAGGGGTTCTACGCTGATAGGTGAACAGCTTCTTACTAAAAGCACATCACTACCACTTCTTCACTCTTCTTGCATACACTTCATTTCCGTTATCCTTTCCGAGCGCGGCATGAACGAAGGCAAAGATTCCTTCCCTGTCTTTCATGTAAACCCTTACTCCACCTTAGCACATACAGTGGCCAAACTTGTAGCCACACGGTCTCACAGGTGAGTTTTCGGCTTCTTACGCCAGCAGAATTCAGCTCACGGCCCTCTAGAATGTGGATTGTCGATGCGCCGTCCCCTTCGCATACCGCTCCCCCAACGCCCTCAGCAACCCCCGCTGTACTCGTACCTCCCTTTCTGCCTATGGGTGCCTCTGCATCGACGTCGACTCCCATTCCGCCATTCACACCAAACCCCTCACCCTCTGTCTCTGCGTCAGCTCTCCCCGGACAACACATGTCAGGTCGTCTTTCCGGAGTGGTCTCGCTCACCGATATACTCAACTTATTTGCTCGAGCAAGCGGCCTGCGTCCTCATGATCCTAACGAGACCAGAGCAAGACGGAGAAGGAGCAGTTCATCAAGCATGCGAGCAAGCATAGATTCAGCACGAAGCTCGAGTATGGATGTAGGACTTGAGAGACATGGAAGCACGAGTGGTGCGGGTGCACGGCGGTAAAATGGTCTTTTTCGGAATTCTTAACATGCTCTCTTGTTACATTACGAATGGGCGTTCCGACGGCTTGTAGAGCGGGCAAGACGAGGGTATGACAATGCCTTCCGGACCTGGTTGGCGCTCGCGGTGATAGAAGTGGCATTACTGTGCATGTTGCTTTCACAGAAGACAGCTTTTTTGCTTTCCAAACCCGAAATATAAGCACGCTTAGAACAGAATCTTTTCGAAGTTCTCATTCAGCGCCCTCTATTGACCACTATGCCTCGCCACCCAATGTGCTACCCACTACATACTACCGCCATATCCGATTTCTGTCGTTTATGCAGCAATAGTGACCTCGACCTCTACACCAGCCTCGATGTTGATAATGATCTGCTTGACGACCTCGGTGGGTGCGTTCAAATCGATGAGGCGCTTGTGGATTCTCATCTCGTACATATCCCAGGTCTTGGAACCCTCACCACATGGAGTCTTACGTGTGGTGATCTTGAGAGTCTTGGTGGGCATGCGCACTGGTCCCTTGACGCGAAGGTCCTTCGTCTTCGCACGCTCAATGAGCTCTTGGCAGACCTTCTCCAGAGATTGGACCTTGCGCGAGGTCAAGGTGATGCGGATCTTGTGGATCTTCTGCACAGAGTGTCAACAGAGCCTTGTGAATACGTGTAACCTTTCAGTGCGTACAGGACCCTCGCCAAAGTCTTTCTCGGGCTTCTGGTAAGACATCTTTGCGGATGCGGATGTAGAGGAATAACTTTGTGGTTGCTTCTACAACATTGTATTAGTCGCCATGCAGTTTCGCCGCGGTATTCGATTACTCACAACTGCACAGTGTTCCAATCACGACTCGGAGTAGTGTTATATCTCCGGCAAAGTGATGACTGGAGAGCGCGTTGACCGATTTGGCTGTTGTTGAATTTTCGACTCTGCTCACAGTAGACATTGGATTGTGCGCAGGAAGTCTTGGTAAGGCCTAGGCCTTGTTTAGCCTAGTGCGGGACAGGGCATCCATCCATGACTGCATCAGCACATGTCGGGTCTTACCATAAATCCTGAGTACAGCAACCTTGAGGTTTTAAGACGTTGAACGAAAGAATCGAAGAAGAACCGTGCATCATCAAAACCCGAGAAGAAGGCTTCGTAATCTCGAATGAAGCTTCCTCCAATTGCACCGTATCCTCCGGCACATGCCCGTTCGCAGATCGCGGCTACAGACTGGGGGAAGTATTTGGATTTATGGATACGGGTAACTCAAGCATATTTGAGCCTCTCTGAGAAAGAATTTCTCGAGTCCTCAAAGCAGGGTACTTCACTTACTCGATTTCTCACATCTTACCACTTCGAGGTTGCCCAGGAAGGCCTCGGTCTGAGTACTACAGAAGAAGACAAAGAACTCCACCTCCGCAAAGTTTCTTTCCTCCTAACACACCGAATATACTCCCAGTGTGAGACTGTACCGCCGGACCTCGTCCACTGGAAATTTTTGGCTACGTTCTCCTTTGTCCACGTACAGATTCCTGCTCTGCGAGACTTATTAGCCAGTGTCTGGAAGCGTGAGCGGGATGCCGTGCAAGCTTCATTTCAGGAACTCAAGAATACGCTCATCAAGACCTTGGACTCATCAAGCCCAGAGGATGTTGACGAACCCTTAACCCAACTAATATCTCTTCTCTATAACTCGCCTGATGCAGGGTCGTTCCTCATCACTGGGTCCGATTTCTTGGAGGCTGTTGTTGTTGCATATCAGAATGTCTCGGCCGAAACGAAAAAGAAGTTGACTGTTCTGACCTATACTTGCCTGCTCTCCTTACTGCAGACCGTTAAGCCGAGTCAGTCCGTGTTCTTCGATACTCTCTACAGTCTGAAGGCCGGGGCAGATGCAAGGAAAGGGCAACCAACATTGCTTGCCAATTTGGTTACGAATACTCCCTTGCTTGAAAAAATGCACGAGTTGGTGGGCGTGGATGGGTCAGCAAGGGCACAGGCACTTGCAGCATCTCTAGAGTCTTTCAGAGATCCAAGCATACGGAAGAGCGGAAGACGCGGAGTAGACAAAGGGAAGGGTTTAGCTCGAGACCACGATGCTTTCGGCCATGGTGCTCCTGTGGAGGTACATGTTCATAAGCTCGAGCAGATTACACAAATACAGGACATATTCCCTGATCTCGGCTCCGCCTTTATCCACAAGCTACTGGATGCCTTTGACGATAACGTCGAGCAAGTTACCGCGTGCTTGCTTGAGGATAATCTTCCACCACATCTAGCATCGGCGGACCGATCTGAGCAACTGTAGGTCTAAGTACCCACTTTGTGAGCCGTCTACTAATCCTCACCAGACCTCCTACTCGGGCAGACATTGAAGAGCACCATATGCATGGCTTGACTCCTCGCAACACACCGCCTCCCGAGCGTCGTAACGTTTTCAATGACGATGATTTTGACAGGCTCGCTGTAGACGCGTCCAAATTACATTTAGGCCGCAAGAACCAAAACCAGACTGCGGACACATTGCTTTCGGGAGGGAATAAAACAAACATCAAGGCATCCGTTCTTTCTGCGCTTGCAGCTTTCGACCCAGATGATGATGAGCGAGACGACACTTACGACGAGAATGACGTTGGCGCTTCCGTGGATGCAGCTCGCCCAGGCAGTGACGAGGTGGATGCTGACTTCCGTAATGGCAATGAAGAAGCCCTTTTCAATGCCTACAAGCTGTCACCCAGTACTTTTAACAGAGACAACAATACTAGGAAGAGCTCGCCCAGAATAGCACTACGAAACGAGACCGGTATGACTGATGAAGCCATTGAAGGTTGGGCGATCATGCTTGGAAGGGACCCGAAGCGCCTGACCAGACTCGAAGCGAAGTTCTCGACGGCCAGCATGATACAGAACGATTTGGCCTCGACGAGATGGAGAGCAAGCCCTTCCGCTTCCGCTGGGGAAGAGTCGGATGATGGTCCTCGGCGCGGTGGTGGCGAAAGGGGCAGGGCCAGAGGGAGAGGTCGTGGCGGACACGGTCGCGGTGGGAATGCTGCTGGTCCTGCGGAAAGCAAAGATACGCAAGTGGCTAGACAGCGTAAGGAAACAAATAAATCGTCACGGGCAAACCACAACAGAAGGGATCAAAGAGCGAAGAAGATGGCTCGGGGTGGCTTCCCCGGTTGAGATTAGCTGGGTCGATAGCGCTTCACGAAGGCGTCAGTGTTTGCATTGCGCAGCTATACCTAATGCCGACATGATCGCATGTTTCCAAGCTACACTATGGCCTGCACTTCTTCCGCTACCCTGTGTTGCCAGCTCGGCTTCCCATCGTCAGCTTTCAAAACTTTTTATACAATTATAAATAAAGCTGTAGTGAGATTAATAACTTACCTAGTTAGGTAAAGCGTCTATATTTTAGCTTAAACTACTATAGCCTCACCCCCTTTTTCTATATACCTACTAATATAGCTACTATCTAAATATACGTTGTCTCCTACCTCTATTTATTACTATCCTCTACCTCCCTTATATTACTCCTTATATATTTTTATAGCGCTATAGTACTAAATATATATATATACTAATAGCGTAAAGTTATTAAAGGTCTCTATTAAGGTTTAAAGTATAAATAGATATATAAATAAGCTAGTGTAATAAGATAAATAATTACCTAAATAAAATAGTATATTATTAAGTACGGCGTTACTTAAGCTCCTTAAATTATAGTAGCTATACTAAGAGCGCTTACTAATAGAGATTAAATAGTTTACCGCTATACTAAGAGGAAGTTTATACGCGCTAATTAGCTATAGATTATTCTAGAGTTCTTAATTACTTACCTAAATATATACTTAATAGAGCTCTTATAGTATCTTTAGGATAAATATAAGCTTAATATTACTAAATCTCTCCTTTTAAAGTATCTACGCTAATAGGGCTAGAGTAAGTAGGCTATTAAAGTAATTATACTAGAGTATAGTATAAAGGCCTAGTAGTAGTATTAAGAGGCTATAATATAGTTCTTTATAAAGTAGTTAGTATTTATAGATAAGATAGGTTATAATAGATATAACTATTAGTAATAAGGTTATTAGTTACTAAGAGGTTATTAACCTATATAGAGATAGTAATTTAACCTAGCTAGAGAATAGTAAAACCTCTTACTAGCTTATACTATTAATAGTATCCTTATCTATAACCTCTATACCGCTAATATAGACGCCGCTAGGTTTACTATATAGGTATTAATAAGGCTCCTACCGCGTATAAACCTATATCCTCTCCCTAAATCTATCCTTATTATAGATAATATATTATTTTATTATAAAGCTATAATTATTAAAGTAATATAGTAGTACGGCGTTTTAGTTATTTTTCTTCCTCCCTATTTACCTAATCTAAACCTAATTAAGTAGTTCTTTAGATATCTAAAGTAGAAAATATAAGAGATATTTAGCGGTAAGTATAGTAAGGACTTTAAGATATTATTAAGG